>JAQFZH010000063.1:0-63417 GCA_034695485.1 Entomobrya nivalis | reverse complement strand
AAGTCAACACAATGAAACGTGCTTGGGCTTTAAAAAACAAGGCTGTCATTGTCATCGCCATCATGATGATGATCATCATGATCACCACACATCGACCACTAAAGACTAAAGACTATCCAAACGTGAAATTGTCTAACAAACAGTCAACAAGGCAAGGTCATCTTCGTTATCGTTTGTAACAAAACAGAAGAAGAAAAAAAAGTTTAAATTGAAAATGAAATTCCTTGGTCATCGTCATGATCATGTACTTGCATTGTTGACTTGATTGTTTATTAGAGGAAGGCTGAGAGGGCTTTATTAGGGATCAGTGTAAATACACACCAGTGATCACCGTCCTTAAAAAAACACCACCACCACCAGTAATTTTGTTACAATTAACAATGTAAAAGAACAATTAAAAAGGGCAATAATAACAAAACAGTCGTAAAGAGAACAAAAACATAAGAATAATATCGGATTACTAAAAGGTGATGACTTTTATATTCTCATTTACTACAAAATTAATTATGCATGCTATATACACATATAATATGTAGTGGTGGTTATGCATTTTCAACACTGTTTTTTATTGATCCCATCCCTGCACCTCCTCCAAACTCCAAAACAAAACCAAAACAAGGCTTTCAAAGTGCTGGTTGTTGGCGGTAAGTGTTATTGCTTTTAAATGCACTTTTCAAGTCGTTTGCATTTACATAAGAATTTATTGCAGTGGATGTGGCTGGTGATGGAAATTAGGGAATTTCGGAAGACTGACTTTGACTTTGGGTTTTTGTGTGTGAAAAGGAGACAAGAGATTTTTAACAGTGACGAAAGAGAAAAACAGAGAGAACACGGTCATTAGCATTATTGTTATTACACACTCGCCTTCTAACTCTTTTTTTCGCCTAATGAACTTAAAACAATGCACATCACATTATTAGAAAAACATTAAGTTGGAAAATAAATGCAAATGCAATGCAACATAAAACACAAATAGCTTGAATACTTTGAAATACGAATAGAAATAAATGCATACATAAAAATGTCTGGCTTTTAGAATGACACGCACAAATGCATGCGAGGAAGATTTTTTTTACAAAGCTACAAAACAATGCGTAAAATCGGGAGTTGTTCATAAAGCACGTGAATTGCAAGTGGAGAAAAAAAGAGTTTTGAAAAAGGAAGTTGGAAAAACGTTCAGTATTTTTTCAGAAAAAAAGTTGAACAATCCTTAAAAATTCAAACATCTTTTTTATGGGAAAATTATTGATAAAGTTTGAAAGGGAAAGGATTAAGGATAAGGAAAAATAAGGATACAAAGTGGCAATGCTGTTTTTCTTTCTTTCATGCATGCATAATAAATGGGCAGTGATAATGGGAATATAAATATAATTACGCATATAACTAGAGACAGACACATAGACAATTTAGAGAACACACATCTTTCAGCGACTAACAATCGTCGAGCCGAGCGAGCTAAGACGTGACACATAAGTAAAGAGACACTCATTGTCAGAAGATCTAAATATCTAAATCTAAATACAATTGCAATTGACATTTCAAAAAAAATGTCTAACTATGCTGTTCAGCAGCAGCACCACATGCTCCATGCATACATAATTATTTCATCAACATTGACAACTCCGTTTTAGGTTAGCTGTCGCCGTTGGACGGACGACGGATAGATAGATGGATGGAATCATTAAAATATCATCTAGTGAGGCAAAGAGGATAATGGTTTTATATTGGCATTGGCACTGCTGCATTATATTGTCATTCATTAAGCGTACAACAAGGCAAAAAACTGAGACAAAACTTAACTCTCCAACACATTTCAACCTTTTTTTTCTCGTCTTTCAGTTTCAAGATCTTCTAAGACTACTTAACATATTTTTACAGACAAGCGGGAGCAACAACAACAACAGTAAACACAAAATTTTAAATACTAGCCAACTATGACTATGACTATTCAACTAGCTCTAAAAAATATGCAGATATACAAAACATCAAACAAATATAAATATCAAACATGCCAAAGTTGCAGTTAAACTACAAAATACAGCAACTGTTGTGAGGATTTTTTTTTCAAGGAAAAAAACTACATACATAGTATATATTTTACACACGAAACAAAACAAAAACGCGCGTAGAAAAACAAAACAGTTTGAAACTTTTTTTGTTCTGCTATATGGCTGGTGTATTAAAAAAAGAGTATAAAGTGCATAACATACATTTATAGCAGTAGTTTAATAATAATCAAAGTTAGAAGCAATGACATTTCTAAAAAACTACTAAACAAAACACACCAGTTACACAGCAGCAACAAGCAGCATGTCATCCGAGAACCACTCTATACCATCCACCATCGCATCATCATCACCGCCACCATGATAATGATGATCAGTCTTCTTTTTTTGTTAAAAAAGCAACAAGGAAGAAACTTGTATGTCGGAAAGGAAACTTGAATCGAAGGAATTCCTCAATAATAATATTAACAGCATTATAGACACATTAACATTACTTTAGTTAAAACATCAATTCACTTTTTTTTCTCTTCTCAAACTCTCAAACTGGCAGCCAAGAAGAAGAGTTGAGTGAGAAGAAAAGTGAACAACTTTCAAGAAAATGACAACAATTGACAAAAAAACAAGAATATTCATTTCTTGCTGCGATGATGGTGGTATAAGTTGATAACGGCATGAATGCTGCCACTACTACTGCTGCTGTTTTTTTTTCAGAACGTGAGAGTATAAGTTATGCAGCATCAAGTCAAGAAATTCAAGAAGATGACAAAAAAATGATTTGAAAGAATTTTTTTTCTTACCTTCGTTATTGCGATACTCCAGTGTGTCGCAGTCACTTGGCTGCTTTTTATTACATTCGTCGCTACCTCGGCTAGAAAAAGCAAGACAACAAGGTTTTCATTTTCATTAATGGAGTCCTCATATATTTAAGACATGTATTATTACTTCAGCTTAACATGATGACTATAAAACTATACATTATCAAAGCATTATCAAGGAAAGAATCCAGAGTAGGTATGGTATGTGTAAAGTTATGTAGTGGAAAAAGGAATGATGAGAATGAGGAGAGATGGGAAGAAGAAAAAAAAGGGGTAAAAATGGTAAATGAGCTTGATGACGATGATTATAAACGAAAGCAATTTTCTTCATTCTTGTCGCTTTGCTTGCCTTAAAATCTTTGGCTTCATAATAATAACGCCATAACCGTCACCACCGTGCATGAATACGTAATGTAAAAGGACACCAACTATCATGATTCATGGAGATCTAAAAACTAAAATATTTTGCCTGCCACTGTCATCCTCATCATCATCAACATCAACAACCATGATGGTGATCATCATCATCATCATGGTCGTCGTCGTCATTAGAAAAAAAGATTTTTTTATTATTGGATAATTTGACTTTGTGTGGCATGCCAAGTAAGTCTATTGTATTATTGTGATGTGATAGCAGCAACGGCGGTGACGATGCAAATGCAAATGTGTTGTAAATGGTAGCGTTTCTTTTTTGGGGTACCAATTATTTACCCTAAATGCATCATTGAAAAAATCCCTTTTTATTTTCTCAAAGTGGCTCTAAATTTATGAAATTCCTTCTTTTAGAAAATAATTGAACAATAATTTGAGAGTAAGTGTGAGAGCCTTACTCATTCATCTCGTTGCGCCCTCGCCGCAACAACAGCAGCATCGACATAAATATTTTTATATGAATCATGTTCAAAGGTTTATGGTATGCACCTATTATACTAGTTTTATTATGATGTCACTCATCATATCACATATGTACATGAACATCTCAGCAATATGTTCATTTTACTTGGGATGTCCTCTAAAAAAATAATAATGCTTCCACTAAATTCCCTTCTTTTGAGTCAATAATAGCAAAAAAGGAGTTGAGCAGATCATCATTAAAAATGTGAATAAACTATAAAAACCTCAGACAAAAGCTAAAAACTACTGCTGACTATTACACAAAAGTTTTTATGCGATGTTCGTCTGTCTCTGTGCCTTGTCTTGACTGCGTTGTGTATGTAGGTACGCTACATTATTATTAAAGTATATTAAATTACATAATGGGAGATTATTTGCAAAAAAATGGAATTTACTATCTATTTTTTTTCTTGTTACATGTTTAACATGGTTCTAGCTAAACTAGAAATGGTAGTAGTAGCAGTTGTAGTTGTCGGAGAATGCGAATGCCTATTTTAATTTAACAACCCATTCTTCTCTTTCCAAAACCCAAAAACTACTCTTTCAACTAGAAAACAATACCGAAAAAAAATCTACAAACTGAACCACTCAACAACTCCCATTTCTAAACAAATACATACAAGACAAGGAATTTCATTTTATCTCAAAATTATTACCACAGACAGAGAGGCAGGCAGGGACAAAGGAGAAAAAGGAGTAATAAAAAGTCCACTAGTACCATTTTGCTGGTTAAAAAATAATGCATGTATCACTCGCTATATATATGATGGCATTGTTGTCTAATATATTGAATGTATGTCTATACTTTTTGTACTTGCACCAACACCTGTGCAAACGTGTCAGTTGACTTGACTTAATAGATCTCATTTGAATATACAAGGACCGGAATGAGAGATACAATAAACATCACGTACGGTGGTAATCATCCTGCTCTAATGGCGATATTTTAAGTGACTTGGTTTCTCTCTGAAAGATACGGAGAGAGAAACTGAAACAACTAAAAGCTTGTTTGGGAGCTTTAAATTTCAGGGCTATACAAGTGGAGGTAGTGGTGGTGGTGGTGAAGAGAACGACAAGGAAGAATGAGACAAGAAGATTTAACAAGTGAGAAAAGGAAAATGAGATAAAAAGGATGAGACCAAAGAGGATGTATAGGATTTAAGGATAAAAATGGTTTGTATAGTAAAGCGGGGGTATTTAGATATATCTTTTGAGGAATGCTGTGTGTGTATGTAAAGATAAATATAAAATGGGTAATAGTAGTAATAATAGTAATACGACAACTTCTTGACTTACCCACGGAAGAAGAGAGCAGCTGCAATACAAAGGAAAACGAGGACGAGTGCGACAGCCACCGCAATGATGGTAATTAATAGACCTTGTCGACTGTAGTCCTCTTCCCCGACCAGTTGGATGAGCTGGCCAGTCTTTTTATACACCACCGGCGAAAACTCACCCCAGCCCGAGACTGTCTTCGCTCTCACTTGAAATCCATACTCAGTCTTTTGCTTGAGATTCTCAAACCTGAATTTCGGCTCTTTGCTCACTGTTTTCACGGAGGAAGCATTGGCTTCCCGTCCTTTCATAAAGTAGCGGATCTCAAATCTTTCTAACTCGTTAAAGGGATCGTCGGGTGCTTCCCATTGGAGTGCGATCTCCGTGGCTGTGATGCTCCCAACACGAACATTGGAAATGGAGCCGGGAACGGAAGCGTCCGTTTTCACTGAAATTGAAGCGTATTCGGGCTCGCCTGCATTCTCACTGACCCCATTTAAGGCAAAAACCTTAAAATCGTAGTTTGAGACAGGGTTCAGCCCACTGATTGTGATGCGCGTTTCGTTGAAACGATCCGAATTTGGATTGTAGGTGACGCCGTAGGAGCACATGTCACAGGTGACGCGATACATTGTATCTTGCCTTCCACCCAGAAACTATGATAAATAAAAACATTGCCATAATTTAAAAAAAAAGTCTTACATTATTTCACCCGCCGTTCGTATGAATGTTCACCTTAGGAATGCTCCAAGAAAGCATAACCGTATTCTGATCTTGGAAGTTGACAGTCAGGTTCTGGGGGGCACTGGGGGGCTTTGTGCACATGCTGCTCCTGTGAGTAAATTTGCGTACACCAAATTAGCAATTTCTGGGTTAGCAAACATTGCGGAGCAATAACTAACCAAAAAAATCTCCGCAATTCTTACCTGGAGTCCATGTCCGCTCTGTAATAACCCGAATTACATCTACATTCAGCAGAGGCAGTATATGGGGCTGTACTATGCTCAGGACAACTGACACATTTTCCATCCCCATTTTCGGGCTTATATCTCCCGGGAGGGCATACTATAGTAAGAAAATAGAAGTGAAAAAGGGTTAAAAGAGAAAGAAATTAAATTAAAAGTGTCTGGTTAGCCATGCAGTAGCTGTCATGTCATGAGAGAAAAAAGGATTGATGCATTGTCCAAGTGTCGCCATGATTTGAAGATCACACGTAACATTTCTTCATATTCTCTTTATTTATTCCTCGTTTCATTGCTCCCTACTTTCCACTCCTTCTCCTTTTTTATATTCCAAGAATATCCTATCTGATTTAAGAGGAATTTTAATTCTCCCTAAAGCACTCTGATAAAATCAACCGATCTCTTGAAGGAGAAAAAGGAGCTTGATGGTTGATTTGATGGAGCTGGAAAAACTCACATGCGCTCGCTCACTCACACAAGTACTCTTTCAATTTAAACCATAGAAAATATACTTTTTTTTAAAGGAGTCGTTGTGTAGTAGCTCTGGCAGGTAAAAAGAGAAGTTGGAAGTAGTAAAAAAGACGTGCCTTTGATCCATTACCATTACGTTAATAATAAAACGAAAAGTAAAGTGGACATTTTTATGTTCTTTTTTATTATTTCTACCGTGTCTTCTTTTTCTCATCTTTTTTCTCCCTATTTGTTTTTACTGTTTTTTTTCTTCAGCTGTATGCAGGTGGAGAAAATAAGAATATCTCCATACAATTTTATGTGTGAGCCTTTTCACTTTACTTACCATTGCATGTTTGAGCACCATGATCAGCTTCAAACCCAGGTTTACATTGACAACCACCCGAAAGTAGATACCATTTCCCATCCCCTTTGCACAAATGTCTTGGAGGGCTGATCTCAATCGCATCATTTACACATTTCCCTTCCGCTTGCTCAATCGATGTCAGCTCCCTGCCTGTTGGCAATGCCTGGATTTAAAAAAAATTGCGTGGATTTAACAAATGTTTAAATATGTTGAGACAACTTTTTGTTTAACTAATGAATTGCTACATACCTGAAAGTGAGCAAAGCTCGCTGTGACTTCGGGACAAGAAATGTAGTAAACTTTGATTGCAAGCAGAGATATGCAAGCTCCTTGATCCCTAAAAGCAGAAATTATTATTCCAAATAATCAAATGCAATCCATCATTATGTATGTATATTTGCAAGGTTGAGCCCACTGTACACAATACAGTGAATCTAGAAAACTAAAGTATTTACCTGAACGCAAAGAAAAGGCCTTTTTGGGACACAGGAACACTACGGACCTCTGTATTTATTATGACTTCGTTTGATAAAGTAAAACGCCCTTCATCAGCTGCTATCTTATCGATAAGTATGAATTCATTAAATTCGGGCTCTTCATTCGTTTTCGCATTAAATTCGTAATACAATAAAGAAAAAGTTTCCTGGAGAAAGTTTCAAAAAAAGATTTTTTTAAATTATGGAATCCAAAGGAATTTTTAGTGTTTTTTATTTTTAATTTAGTTGGGATTTTAAAGTACCTTGCATGAGAGTGCTGTGCCTGGAAAGAGGTTGCAATCTCTCATACTGAACTGGATCTCAATGTAAATGCGATTTGCTGGGCCCCGCTCAATGAATGGGGTCCACAGCCAATTGTTCACGTTTTGGTAGGCGACATCACAGACCACGTAAGATCTCCAGTTTATCCCTTTGTCAAAGTTTGTGAAACTTTCCTCGATCCACTAAAGGAAATGTAAAAAGGAAGAGTGAGCACAGACAAGAAAGAAATTGAATGGGATCACAAAGAAGTGCGGAATGAATGGAAATTGAAAAAAAATGTATACAGCAATGAACTTCTTTTCGATAAAAAGGAAGTCCAAACTAAATCATTACATAAGATGCTCTATATTTTTAGATTTTCGTTTTTTTTATAACAAAAGCCGCATTACATACATTACATACATACATATATACATTACGTCCATAAATGGACCATTTACTTTTCTGAAAAATCTCTTTAAATATTTTACTTGATTTTTCCCTATTTCTGTAGTTAGTCACTTTTACACACACATTAGCAGAATAAAAATGTCAGTAGACATACTATTCATCAGTCACATTTTCATTTATTTTCTGTTTCTATTAAAATTAAATTTACTACATTTCTTTCCACTTCCACCGCAAATGTAAAAAATCGAGGTTCGGTCGACTTGAATTGGTACAGAGGAAAATCAAAACCCTTCTCATCATACTACCACCACAGTTTTTACTGCCAAAGTAACGTTTCCAGTAAAGGGAACACACAGGAAGAGGAAGGGACTTCATATATCAATGTCATTATTATCGTTAACTTTATTTTTTCTCCCAAAAAAGAGAAGAGAATTCGCTCGTAATTGTTTCACCAAAAAAGGTTTCTGACAGTCAACTAGACAGATGGATATTAACGAGAGAAAATATATTGGGAAAAAGTAAGGTGGAAATACATACCGAGCCAAACCAATGTGTGTGCAGAGTGCATAACTAATATTATGTGTGGAGTGCACATGTGTACAAATGCACACGATAGACAGATTCAGAGCGAAAAGAAAAAATAAATTAGATAGATATTTTGAGGAATTTCCACACAAGTAGTAATCACAAAATATCACACTTACCCCTGGAGTTTGAGCATTGGGTCCTTGGGGATATTGGTGCCATGCTAATGAGGATTCTTGGGTTGTGTCCAGAAGAACCACTGAAATGTAAAAATTTCCCATTAGTTTACCTTCTTGTAATTACGGCATCTTAAACATCTTTCAAAGAATAAGCTCTCGTCTTAAATACACATAACTTTATCCCTATTGATCATCGTCATCATCACGATCACCACCACATCACCTTAAACCATTATTGGCTATTGGCTCATTTACAATGAAATGCATGAGTACCACATGGGTTTTGGAGAAAAAATAACAGTTTTCCTTAAAGGGGATCATTATGATCAATCAGAAGGGGGACTGTTTGGTGACTACATGACCTGTGCCCTATTAGCCTCGTGCCAAATAACATTAAAAGTTATTACAACGAAGAACAATAATGTGTGCGCATGCAAACGAATAAGCAAGCACACAAGTGAGAGCAGCAATGCACATTCCATCATCACCATACCACATGCCAAGCATTTTACTACTTTTACACCAAAACATAAACATCAATAATCCTTTTGTTTCGCTGGGTTGGGGTCCCTCATTAAATTAAACTGTTTCTGGGCTATTTAACCAAATGTAAATAGTTTTGTTTTTCGTTTTCCAACTATTTACTTTTTAAAAACGTTTATTTAGGCGCAGCAGAGTTTTACAACAGTAAAATGGGTTGTAACAAACTAGATTCATAAATCAGTGTGTATGTTTGTACAATGTACATATTACATACGAAGCCATATACATAACACATACACACACAATAGCCCATTGAATTGCAGCGTGTTTGTTTATTGCTTGACAAAAACACAGTAATAAATTATAAATATCAATTGATGACACATGAGGCTAAATGACCAATCATGTTTACTACTTTAAACAACACTCGAAGTGTTAATGTGAGCTAAAAAAATGACGATTTTCCAAAAATACGCAATTTATTATCTACAATTTACATTACCCTGTAATAAATGTGACCCATTTACAGTCAACACCACCATAGTATAGTATTACTATTCATAGTATGTTATGTATACTTGCTTTATGTACAAAAATAATTTCTAAAAATTACTTTCAACCATCATCGTACGAAGCAGCAATCATAATGGCATCATGTCATTTCATGGGAACCCTGCTAATTACAACGTTACGAAACACCAAACTAAATTTGATAATTAATCCTTACATTTCCCACTGTGCATCAATTAAAATGAAGAAAAAAATGTTATACAATCGTTTCATTTTAATATACCTTTTAACTATTGATGTTTTAACCATATATTATGCTGAGTAGTAAATGCATATTTTGTGGTTTGGTAATGTGATGACTAGTTGACGACTCTTAGTGATCACGCTGATCATGATGATTATAATTTTTTTGATTAAATGGAAGTGAAAGCAAAGAATCAGTAGCTGCTGCTATTGTAAATACACGATGATAATGATGATATGATGATGAGGTTGCTGATAATAATGATCCGCATTATATTCTGTATTTACAATTTTATTATTATCATTCATTCTCATTCACCTGCCTACATGCCTAAATATGTACATAGATAATAAGTTTTAGTAGTTGATATAATTGTATTTTTCTCTGTTTTGCATGCGATATTTATTCGAATAAAGCAATTTAGTTGTACTGTACAAACCATGCACACATTAAAATGTTGTGAGATCACCTGCATGTTAAAAATGCATCAAATCAAACCTCATCCAATCCATATGTCGTGACAGGTTCGATACCTGTAATTAATGCCAAGCAAGTTGATAATTGTTTCTCTGTCTCTCTCTCTCTCCTTCTCTGCTAAACTGCAAGAGATCCCTTTTTATTTATTTCAGATTAAAAGTTTTCTTGTTGCATGCAATGCAACCATGTTTTATGTACGATGTTAAAAGTTTTTACATGATTGTTCATTTACATGTAAAACAATACACGACACAGTAAAAAGTAATAATAAAAATTGTAAACGTGTCTGTAACTGAAAATTTCATGTCCACTTTGGTACTTTTTTTGATAGTTAACTTGATGTGAGTATCATGTAATGTGTGTGTGCATCATGAGATATGATACTGCTGATGATAGGCAAATGGGAGAAATACGAGATACGATACTTTTTTAGAAGATGGATTATTGGGAAAAGTGGCAATAATTGTGACATGCTATCAACATACCAAAACCATCACATCACATTTTACCTCTGTACACTTTATTGCCACCTTGGCTAACTTGAGTTGAATCTTGTTGTAACTTTTTAAACTGCTATTATTATACTGGTTGAATTACTTATTTTGCTTGTTGCTCAGTTTCAGCAGCAGCAGAGAAGATCAAGAAGGAAGAAAAAATTATACGTACAAGCTTATTCATTTTAATAATATCAAATTACGAAACTGCTCTCTTATTGCACTACCCTATCTTTCGCTCTTGTCTAATATGTACAGAGAGAGAGATAAACATACACTTACACAACGTGACATGCAATCCAGGAAAGAATGTGATCCGGTTGTTGTACGTTGTACAACCGGAATCAAGAGTTGTAATAATAATAGCACTCATCATCATCATCCTTTTTATTTCTTGTTTTTCTCTCGCTTTCAGCGCAACTCGCTTAACTCTTTTTCTTTTATTTTTTTCAAGAATTAGAGATTCTGATAAGAAATTAATTAGACTACTGTTCTGTTTTTATTCGTCAAGGTATAAAAAAGGTAATTTCAAATGAACAATTTTTATGATGATGATATGGTTGGTGATGTGATGATTATGATGAAATCTAATATTTTTTATTATAGCACATTTTATTTTTAAGAGAGCGATTTTTGTTATCACATCGTATAATGATTCTTTTCTGTATTTTGTACAATAATTTTTTGAACTTACCTTGCTCTGCACAAAGCACCGGTTCGGGGTAGCTGAAAAAGCTGAGAAAGGTGGCGATGAGGACGATACAGTAGTGCGGATGGACGAGCGTGTTCTGGTACCATGAGGTCATAGTGAAGAAGTAAAATTAAATTTGAGAGTAAATGGCTAATGTAATTATTTCGTGATAATGCGAAAGATTGCTGCGCTGCGATTGACTTGAATGAGTCAGTTGTGTAGATTTTCCGTTGACAGGCGAGCGATTTTTTTGGTTTGAAGAAAGACAGATCGAAATATATGATGTAACATTAATTTTTGATGCCTCTTTCAATCTGTCTTGTTTTAAGTCACGAACACTAAAAAGAAGTTTTAAAGGTTACTCCGCTTATTTTATGCTCCTTTGTTTCCTTCTTTGTACTCGTGCTTACTCGTGGTAGTGATCATAGCTTCTCTCCTCAGGAGATTTACTTGATTCGATGTGTGTTTCTAGTGCTATTACTGAAGCGGCTTTGAATGGCAAAACCGTTTGCGAAATTGTAGTATAGGGACAGATGTATGAAGTGTGCTGATCTTGCTGAAGGGGACTATTATTTGTCCAAGTACTGCTGGTAGAGGTGCTAGTAGAATTACTGCTGCTGCTCCCAGTGACGATGAAAGAGAAAACACCTGCTCTAATTGCTGAAATGGTTGTTTCTCTTACTGATATTGGTGGTGTGGCACTAGAAGATGTAGAAAGATCTTTCCTTGGGCGAGACATCAAAATCAATTTTTCTCAAGCGCTACGTTCCGTGTGTCTATATTGTGTTGGGACTGAGAGAAAATTGACTTGTAATTTGAGAAAGATTTTTTTGTTGAAAAGTGACCAGTACTTCTTGAAAAAACATCAATTGATTTAGATGAGGGTGTATAGCGGTTTGGTTGTTGTTGTAGTAGTAGTTAAGTTTCGCGTGAGGATTGATAATAAAAAGTGATTTGAATTTAATGGCAGGAGGATGAATTTAACCTGTAATTTGAGAAAAAACAGTTGGTGTTAATTATTTTTTGTATAAATGAAAATTAAAATAAGATTTTATAAAAACATAACAAACATCAGGCAGGCAAGTGTTTTTTTTCATTGAAAAATACTTTTTATCACAGCTGCATAAAATATATACTATGTATAGATATTTTTGGTGAACACGAACAGTGGCTTCGGAGATTTCAAGTTGTACACCAATTTTTCTTATAAAAACTCTTGTAAAAATGCAGACTTTGTACCAAACTAATAGTTTTACGTACATTTTATGTATAAACTAACGCAATGGCAGAAATGTGGAATGCAAATGAACGCGCAAAGAACGAATTCCATATCAGTTCATTAATCTCCGGATATGATTTCAATACACTGTCACAGTTATTTCCGTTATTTCCTTCCAAAATGAATGATACTTTCGTCCCAAATATGCCGTGGAAGTCAGTAGTTTACATATTAGGTACAGCCAAAAAACACTTATTTCACATATCAATATCCCATACTGTGACAAACAAGCCTGCTGCCTAGCATGATGCTTATATTTTTTAGGGTGCCGGTATTTCTATTATATCCATTCAACCAGAAAAAGCATTCTAGATTCCGAACAACCCAACAAAATACAATGCTTTTATCGTCACCACATATCGCATATTTGTCGTGGAGGAAATGATGATCATGATATTTATGATTCTACGATATGATATGATAGAGAAAAAGAGTGAATGAATAGAGGCAAACCGGAGGAGGAGGATATCGAATATGCAAACAAAACTGCAGTTATGTAGGTTTGTTCGGATGGATCAGTATCGCTGGTAGTGTGGCACTGTACTTCACTGTCGTGCCGCGGAAATGGGCCTGCCCCTTTTCTAAATAACATCACTCACAATATATTCACATCATCATCATCACAGTAAGTATTTTTTATTATTATTTGCAGAAAGATCAGCGGGAGGAAAAGCACTTTTTAGATTACACCATGCTTTTACTGTGCAAAGTACAATACGTGCTGCCGATTTTGTTTGCTTTGGTTTTTTCTGAGAGATGACTTCGTTAGGTACACTACCCACCACAGAGAGCACTAAAGGCTCTTCTTCTGTAGAAGGAAGGTTTTAATGGATAATTTCCGTTTCCTCTTCCAGTCGGCGTAATCACCAATAAATGCCGACATCTGAATTTCCGTTAATGTCCAATAAAATTTGCTTAATAGTGACACAGCTCACTTTAACTTTATTTGCATAAAATAAAACTCTTTTACTCTTTAGCTATCTCTGTGTACGATCTCTGTCTTTCATTTTTGTACTCGTTAGTGTTAGAGTTGATAACATAAAAAATGTTTAACTTAAATAAGTTATTCAGAAGTAAGTAAATCACATAAAAATCATATTATCACATAAAATCGGATAATGCCTTTTAATAGGTATACATAAAGTGAGTGATGCCCGTGGGAAGTTTTAATATTTTTATCTATATCCCCCCTTTTTATTCTTTTTCTGTGGAATAAAAACGGAAATCAAACTATTTTCATTAATAAAAAAGTACCGGTTTGAAAAAGGGTTGTTCTTATGAGTTGAATTGAGAAGGTTGAGTTTGTTCTTCTGAGCAAAATACAGTACAACACATAACAACACAGCATGTGTAATGATGACGGAGCCACACGTGGTTAATTTACTCGACGATCTGACATGCCCATAAAATTGTCGTTAAACTCTAATTTGCAATGATAAATCTGCAGATAAAATGGAAAGAAAGATTGCCCTTGCCTTGGTTGATGGTAGACATTAAATAATAGGAATACCTATGCATACAAAAAGCATAAACATGTATATTACATATGTATTATGTTATAACATTTTGTTATATAAATTGTTAGTGCTGATTTGAGTTTAAGTCTCTGCAACTGACTTTTATTGAAAGATGGAGATAAATGATAATAAAATGATGATGATGATAATTCGAAATAATGTAATAAACTGTTGACGTAATTATATCATTCGGGAAAAGGGGCTGGCATTCGTTTCTTGTATACCTATGCATAGGTATGTATACATATGCTATATGCTCTAACGGAATCTTCACTAAATCAATTTAAAAAATAGATACCCGGTGGGTAGTAAAACTGTGCTGTAAATGCTGTGATGATGATGATGATGCCTGTAGTTCTGAGAGATGTACAAGATAAAGTGCAAAAAACTACAAAACAAAGTTTTGTTTATTGAATTGGTTTTTCATACTTTGTGACTTTGTGTTCAGAGTCTGTATCTGTGCCAGACAAACCAGCATGAAAAGTTGTGAACTTGTCAAATTCTATAATAACCTTTTGTTTTCCGCAAAAGGACGTACTTGAGGTGGGTGGAGGAAGCAAGTCAAGTAGACAAATCTAGCAAACAAACAATACTTTAATTCGTACATTTCACAATGCCTCAACCCATCCGACACCCCTGAGATTTACCCTGATGATATTTTGTAAACGGCAATGGTCCTATTTTTTCTGTTGTCTGCTGGTAAAAAAAACTTTTTTTTTTGCATTTTGCACAGCGCCAGCAGCATCAACAGAAGACCACTGCCACCATCCATCCCTACGCTAACTTCCGCTTGATTTCTCTCATGAGCAGTTGTAGCAGCCAAAAAGGCTCTTGAGATTCAACAAAATAACTATACAGGAAAAGTGCCGGCACACAGTTACCGTTTTAACTTGTACTATTACTTTACTTGTTAGACTTACTTTTACGGGGATGTGGACACGAACACGAGCGATGAGAGATTTATGGCTTTGTGTACAATATATTCGCAGAGAGACTAAGATCACAAAATAAAATATAAAAAACTCGACAAAACCAAGTGACTAAAACTAATGTGATCAGTGCAGTATTATACACCAACCAACAGCGAAAAGTAAACTGGTAAAAGTATGTCGTGAGGAGTCCGTCGTCGCTGAAACGGAGTGTGTCGCAAATTGTCGCATTGCTTGCAATTCTAAAATATTGTAATCACTTTACTTTTTTCCTTAGGAGACATTTGGAGAGTTGAGTTGATTGTTGTTTTTCAAAAAGCGACTCATGATATGCATTTTGCATGTGAGTCAGTTAACCAGAGAGAGAGACAGTTATAGTTTTTTTTAAACTCTGACTGACTCATTTTCTCTAATGGCTTTTCCCCGAACTCTTACATATTCATGATGAGTCCTGCTCTCTTGCTTCTCTTGATATATATTTTTTGCCTTACTTCCTCCATTTTTATTATTAATTTGCATACATTCAGCAGTTGAGCAGCATTCAAAACTAGGATTTTTTCACCAGAAAAACTGAGAACATGACTTGACTGCAGTTTATAATGGGTTATGACAGTGCCGTGATGGTTGGTTGGTTTGGTTAATGAACTATGTTTGGATGGATGAATGCATTTAAAAACAAACAATACCATATATACACCACACCACCACTACTCCAACAATCAAGTCAACATTTAACAATGCAGTAGGAGTGGATTCTATATGCATTTTAAGTACATTGTTGTAATACCAGTACCAGCATAATAGAATCCAAGATCTAGATCTGCCTATTTTTTAACGATTGAGAAGTTGTATATTCAAAGAAAAACTGGCGAACCATATCAAGTCTTCAAGTAGTTTTTTTTTCTCTTCGAATACCATACCACCGCACCGAACCACTTTCTTCAAAACTTCTCATAAAATTCCAATTTTTTTCTGTGCTTCTTTTCTTCTTATCGACTAACCAACTCAACCGCATTTTTAAACGATTATCATGCGTAATCATGCACAAAATCATTATTCTGATAGTATGGCGGTGGTGGTGATCTGATCAGTATGCATGCATGAATGCGGTAAATGAGTGTACCCTTTCTTGTTATCCCAAGTTTTTGAGGTATGTACCCATTTATTACCCGTCAAAAGTCAACGTGTCTGTATGTAACTGTGTAAATGTGAGCGTAATGTCATATTTTAGTCATCCAATCTGATCTGAAGCAATTACCATTTTACCTTTTATTATTATTTCTTCACCGCAAATACTTACCAACAGTACAAATAGCAGATGTTCATGTTGATTTTGTACTCAAACTCAAATAATAATGATGATAGTGAAGTAGTATGACCGACAATGTTGGTCTGTATGTAATTGTAATTGAACAGGCACAATATAATACATCATCATCCATCATCATCAAAAGACAGCAAGCAGCAAGATCAATTTACTTTTTTGTCACTCGTTTTATATTTTTTTGAAGAGTTTTTTAGTCATATCCATCTCATCACGAAAATCCACTATTCCTCCCACCATACCACGAAGTTAGAAGTGCTACCACCCGACCAGTGTCATTTGCTTTTTTGTTGATGAGATGATGATGATGAAAATGAGATGACTATGTATGATCTAATTTTTTCGTTGTAACTGACAAAAAAAATATGTACCTCTTGTAAAAGTAGACAACATTTAGGGAAGCCAATTTACAACCATTACTCTCTTGCTTTGTTTACTCAGTGTGCAATATGCATTGTAAAAAGTGTATTATTCATCTAATAGTAAATCATTCCCAGAAAACAATCATTTTCTTAAAGCCACAAAATTGATCTGTGCCGCTGAATGTTCCGTTCTTTCTTTTTAGCTTTTCTATGTTACTTCCCATCATGTTTTTTTTTGTGGTAATAAAAATGGAAAAACAAATATGCAGACATGCATTATACTTACGTTAACATTCTCCGTAGCCGATTTTCCACTGTTTGTACCCTTGTACAGTAGTGTACAACAACACAACACCTGTAATTTTCTTTGTCGTTTTTTATTTCAGGTGGGAATACTTTTTTGTGGTTTCTTTCTTGAATCCTGAAGAAGATTCTTCTGAAGACGAGGTCGACCACGGCGTCATTTTCCTTAAAATGAAGAAGAGGAGGGGGAAGATCACCTCTTATTTTACATTGTTCACACGGATTACAATCAATGCATTGCAATTTTACGATGATTTTAAACAGAGTATTAGAAAGATGAGAGTTTTAGCTCCTCCGTGAGAAAAAATTTAATACTCATAAACTCACACACATGCACTTGTGCACAATTGACAATGCAATGTTATGCACAGTTCAACAACACGAAGACAACATCAACAACAACACAAGCCTATTAAAGAAGATCATAACTCCGGTATGTGCGGTGCGATGTCATTAAAATATGTACACCACCAGATCAGATATATATGCTCACAAAATAACGCAAAAAATCACATCACACATCATCATCATATTTTTTTGTGTAAAAAATGTACTGTATATTATTGCTGTTGCTCATGTCATTTATGTTTTTTTGTGTTTGAGTGCAACACTGTAAACTCTTGCTGCTCCTTACTTTTCTAGTAACAATGTAAATGGCCAAAATGACGAAGATGATGATGATTATAATGATAATAGATACAGTTATTCTTCACGAAGAAGACGCTGGCGAAAAAAAAACGGAGCTTAACATCCAACATCAGAGACACATACACAAAATCCACTCACTTTTGTCAGTCTTACTTATTTGATTGTTTTTCATCGTCACATTTTACAAGACACACAATAAGCAGCGAAAAAACAAACTAGTTGCGCCACCACAAGTACAACAAAATGTAGTAATAATAATATGCAATCTAGTTTTTTAGAATGATCTGTCTGATGATCATGTTTGTTATTATTAACAAGCTCTCTCTCTCCCTCTTTTGCTCTCTCTGCCTTTCAATATGATAATGATGGTGATGATTGAGAGAGTTTGGTCATCTCAACATCCCACACACCAAAAATAATTTTTTTATCTCATCAATGCAAAGGCGTAGTAATCATAATAATAATCGTAGTACTTTGTTGGTTTGGAAGGTTTGTTAAATGGGATGGGTTTTTCTTTTGTGTTTGATGATGTGATGTAATGAAATGAATGCGATTCAGTTGATCAGGAACCAGGGCACTGTATGTAGATTATTATTATACGATTAATTCTGTATTCATCAATGGCAGATCTTGTAATAATCAAATCAGAATAATATGCTGGTGAAAAGTCTTGTGCACCAGAAGAAAATGAAGCACTGCACTCTTTCTCTCTGTTTAATAGTCAATTCTGTTCACACAAGTCACACTAATCAACAACAAAAGCTTTTATGTAAGTCTGCAAGTGACAGTTCCAAAATACCGTTTAGCACAACAAAAACAGCTCTTCTTTTCACTCAATTTTTTTTCTTGAGAATATCATCTAATCTATCTATCTATCGTCGTTGCACAAAAAATACTAAAAAGGCATTGCCTTTGTATTATGTATGGAGTTTTCTCAAGTCAGTGCTTCTTTCTGCACATCAACAACAGCAGCTCTAGCTCTACATCAACAACAAAAACACGACATGAACATGAAGAGCTGTGAAGAGCTTCTGCTGCACACTAGAACCGTTTCTGCATATTATAAATATTGCTTGTTGTGTACTTTGGTGCGATTGCGATATGATGTGTTTGACATCCCGATGGGTTCTTCTCTGGGTTCCTTGATGCCAAATGCCAGTGCCAGAGTGCTGCTGTGACTGAACTTGGCCTGGCTTGAAAAGGAGAGATGATGATGATGAGGATGATGTTTATGTGCTATGCTCCATCGAATGCAATAGCAAAAATTACTCAAACTCGCAGACACTCACTACCACCTTCGTTGCAGTACATAAATAAATAAAACATGTGTAAAATGTACAAAAAATGTTAGTTTTTTTCCTTCGGAAGAATGTACTTTTCTCTCTCTGGTCGGTCTCTGGTTAATGATGATGAATGTGACTGTGTGGTTGGATCTGTAAGAAATATTATGAATATTTTTGTGGATTTTAGAATGAGGGGAATATACACACTATAAACACCAACACAGGTAATATGACAAGTCAAGTCAACTCAAGAATAATGATGAGGATAATTTTTTCTTCAAGGATTTTTATTTATTGGCAGCAGTCACTCAAGTCAAGTCAGTGATCCTTTCTCTCTATCTCGCCTTCTTCACTGCTCCATGAAATTTGATCTGTGTCCATCTGAATTGAACTATTTGTCATTACTGCCACTTACTTTGTTAATACCACTTAGTATCCATCTTAATATTTTTTCTGACTCTGGCTATCTCGCTATATGATCTCTGCTGTTTTGCCTAAGCCTCTCTCATTCTCTCTCCACACACCATACACACATACACAACACACTCAAAGTCAAAGTCTCAAGAAAACTGAGCCATCAAAAAAAGACTGAGACTATTAAAGTCGGAAAAGTATGCAAGCATGCATGCATCATCGTACATGCATGGCATTTTCTTCAAAAGAGACACAGACAGGTAGTATCTTAGATTGATACTTTGTAAGGCCAAGGGAAAAAAATATTATTACAAGGAGCAGGATAAGATGGATAAAGATTCAGACCGAAAAATACCACCACATTTACTACATATTATTTAATGCTTCCACTTATTTTTTTCTCTTGCTCTCTGTTTCTCAAAGAGTAGCTGTGTAACAGCAGCTCACACGGTAAGATAGATAGTAAGTAATGTTATTGCTCTCCTCTTGTCCTGAGACTTTTTTTTCTTGTTAGGATACCTGTTTTGAGGTTTTTTCTTACTTATTATCAAGCATGCATGTACTGCTGCTATTATTATGCTAAAGTGTCTGTGTGTGTAGCATCACAGCACTCTCGAAAAAAAACTTTGATGTATCTTTTCTCTCGTTTCTTGCTCAGAGACGTTTTTCCCTATTCTGTTGTGTGTACAGTGTAATAACAACAATCACACACACTCACACTCTTCTCACATCACATGGCGTACAAAAGTACATACTTTTACACAAACAACAAGCATACATGCATACCTACCTATCTTTTTATGTACGTTACACCAACAAGTACTGTCATATAAGGAGTTAGGGAAATTGAATACAAGGTATCCTTTTTTCTACCAAAGTTACTAGAGAATAACAAGAAGGAGACACTTCTCCCAAGTAAAAAAAGGTATAATATGCATAAGATGTACATAAGTATGTATGTATGTTATACAAAGTCTCTCTGAGAAGAAGGTAAACACATATGATACCTACTTGGGTTTCTTTCTTCTCCGCGGCTCTCTTCTAGTAGAGAAGCCCAGCACATTCACAATTTACCATGCATCCTTATACCGTCACAATTGAAGTCAGTCACTTCTCCCACTACTCCACCACCACCACCGACCGTCAAGTCAGTTTACATTTTCAGAGTTAGTCTAGTAATATCAAGCCAGGTAAAATATATAGGTATACCTATGTCTTATGTAAGTATATTTAAGTATATGACAGAAGAGAACGTAACGTAACATTCGTCCGTAAGAAGAAGCACAATAAAAAATTCTCAAGTCTTTTTTTTCTCTTCTTGCAAGTTGTCAGAGTAGATCAGTTCAGCAGCTATAAAGCAATGGTCGGTAGTTGTAAACAAGAAAAAAAGGAAGGGAAGGAGTAAAGCTTTACTTTACTTTTTATAACAATGTATGTACTTTATATATGGCTGATGATGCCATTTGCACAAACACAGGATTTTCATCCTTTTGTAGGGGGTGTGTTTGTATTACAGAAAATGTGTGTGATGTGATGACCAAGAATACAATGTTGTAACCTGTGAAGGTATGTATGTATGGATGGATGGACGTTTTATAAGACGAAGGCAAAAGCAAGGATAATATGACGAGGACAACCGTCATAGTCAGTCATCATCATCATCACCATTCACCATCAAGTTTTAAGCAAGCAAGCTGCGGTGTTGATGATGTTGATGACGACGACGACGAAAAGAAGAACGAAAACGAGAGAGAATCTCTTTCTAACGTTACGTTACTTTAATATTGTAAGGATTTTTTTCTTCTGTGATCCGGTTGTTCTCTTCTTGAATAGGTAGGTAGGTATATGAAGTATTATACTTTTAGAATTATCGGCATAGTGCAGTTCAGTTGCGCCTTACAAAAAACTTACACCCTCTCAGTTAGAGTCTCACAGCCCGTCTACTACTTCTTTGCACAGCTCAAACACAACACCAGCAGTTTCCTCTGAAGCCAACTTACTTTATACTTTGTTGTAAAGAGATGGAAAAACTACGAACGAACCAAACCAAAAGGCATCAACTTAGTAGACAGTTCGTTCCCTTCTTCTTCAGCAGCAAAGCACTCCACCAACAACTTTACTTCTTCCTTTCATTTCATTCTCATTTTTTTCCTTTTCTTCTCTTCTCTTTACTGCTGTTCGACTCTATTCCACTCAATTCATCCAAAAGCTAACTCAGCAAGCAGTAGTGGCAATCAGCACTACACGCCAACATGTAATGTATGCTTTATATAGATATGTTCCTTATACAATGTTTTCATATTTGCTTCATTCCTTCGTTTTTTTTCTGATAAATATGAGGAATAAAAAGTGTGAGTTAAGGTCCTCTTGTGAGTTCCTATTTTTGGTTCCTTCATAGCAGTAATATAAGACACGAGATGATTCTATTCCTATTCCACACAGTGCTCCCAAGTTGCTATTCACTTTACTCCTTTGGCAGGCCTTAGTGGTTATTATATTACTACCAAAAGTATAACATCAATGTTATATACATCCATACCCATTACATAACTATGTACATATACATATACCCTTTACCCGAGTAAATATTCATCCTTTTTTGTGAATTGTCAGATCTGCTTGCTCAGATGTTGTTATAAAAGTCTATATATAGCAAATAGTAGTATGCATTGTTATAGATTTTTAATACAAACAACCACCATCACCACTACTACTACAGCTATTACATGTACACGTTATTTTTGGGGGAGAATTTCGCTTACAGCGAAAAAGGATACACTTTACTTTCTTTTTGTTGTAGAATGAGTTTTTGTGAGTTGAGTGAGCTTCAGTTTTGTAGATCGGTAAGGGTCGGTCGGTCTCTCGTTTCGGAAAACAAAGTCGGGGCACACACCACGCTATAGATACTTGCTACACGCTAAAATTCACATATATCCAAAAAGATTATAAGCCGACCTATATGGCAATAATAACAAAATACATGCATTCATGCATTTTTTCGTTCACAACAATTTCAGCAGAAGAGCAGAAAACAAAAACGTAACTTTATTATTATAATACGATATTACGGACATTTTTATATGTGAATACAATGTATAATCGCTATATCTGTGTATATATACATATACAATGTATGCATATATAACAATCTTTATGGCGATCATCTTTCTAGAGAAGAATACAATACCAAGAAAATGCACACACTTCCATTTCACATCTTTTTCTTCTTCTTATTTTTTGCTATTTTGCTTTGAGTTACGACTTGGCATATTATACTACCTATAATACATACATACAAGGCAATAAAAAAGATAGTAAGTGGATCTAGTGTTCTTGCAGGAGCAGGAGCAAAAACAGTTCTGCTGATTGTCTCGTTGTTGTGAGTTTTAGTTTGGTGTGTGCAAGTAAAGTAACTTAAGCCTGGTAAGACGTAAGTAAAGGTACCTATTTTTCTGCAATTGCTGTTATTATACAATCCGCTTGTAAAGTTTTATCCCTTTTTTCCTCTCTTTCTGGCTTACTTAAATATGTTGTTATAAGTTATATGACAGGAGGGTTTTTATATTGGGTAGTCATAAAAGTTTATAAATAAATATGGTTATATTGCCTCTCTCTGCCTGTCTTGTTGTTTATGCCGTTGTGTATGAAAAAGTAACAAGAATGCACAATGCACAGAGGCAGGCAGGCACACTGTCTCAGGGCTCTCTCAGAAAAAAAGACATACCGGCCAAAGTACCCAAGGACTAATAAGGGCAATCAATTCGTCATATATATTCATAACATTCATATGTACATACGTGCTTAGGCACACGAAGGAAATATTAGTATGCATATGCATTCATTTTACTACTACCCATATCACATATCAATAATATCACCCAACAACACCAACTTTTACAACAAGTTTAGCAGCAGGGCCAATTCACAAAAAAAAATATTATGCAAGTGTAGCGATGGTATAAAAATGAATGATGCTGCTGCTTCTGGGATAAAAGAGATGCTGTTACGATGCTGTGCTGTATTGTGTAATCTATAAAAAAGGGGCAAACTATCTACTTTACTGCCTTAGCCGCTACTACATCAATTCATCTTTTGAATGATGGCATGGAATGGTGGTGTTTGCGTCAAAGGCAAAAAAAAGGGAACATGGATGGGAAGAGATGGATGGATGAGCGAAAAAAATATAATATACATATACATCCATAACAAGTCGTTTTGTGATGTGAAATGTGATGTTCTTTGAAAAAATGAATATTTTTGAAAAGTTATTGCTGTTGCTCTACTTGCTCTTCCGCTACCAATATGCCGATGCAATGTAATTCTATGGATGATGTGAAATACTTTATAGTTTATTACTACCGAGGAGAGAAGAACAGGGAAATTGGTTGTAATGTCTAGTCTCCTTGAGGAGAAGAAAGGGTATGCATGGAAAAAACGGGAAAAAATTCCACTGCGTCTCGTATGCTTTTTGATTGCAGCTTATTATAAAGTACTTTTACTCTCAACCCTTTTGTTCTTCTTATTATGATATGATGAGAGGGAGGATGAATGGCTGATACGTATAAGCAACGTATCTGATGCCCCTTGTCTGCCCGTTTTATTTGCTTTTTGTTCTCAAAATATTCTGATGAAAAACTCAATCTGGTGAGGTTGAGGAGGAAAAGAGGATGGCGATGGTTGATAGAGTTGAATGATGATCATGAAGGATCCGCTTATAATGTTCTTTTTCTATCTGTTTTGCTGGATTGTTTCCTTTTTTGTTTAACTGTTTAACCAAGCTCAGAGTTTTTGTTGTACTTTTAATATGTTAAGGCGGAGATGGTTAAGCTGCTGATGCATGCATGCAGAGGCAGAAACGTACATGGTGGCATGATTGTGTGGTGATGGTAAGTAGTGGGCTTGAGCCTTGCCTCAAATTGGGTTGGTGCTCTATACACTCGCTTTTGACACAAGGCACAAGCCTAAATCGGTATATCGGCTTTTCGTAAGTAGAGAAGAGAATAAGCAAACTTGTTGTTGGTGTGCATTTCATCAAGCAAGCCCCTTTTTCATCGCCTCTTTTTGTGAAATTGTCATCGACAAGAAGGAACGTCTTTGTCAAGTCAACCTCAGTCTTTCTGTTTCGTACTTCTCAACTCATTGCCACCACCATCACCGTGTCACGTCACGACACGCCATGCAATGCCACCATGATCGCCTTTCGCTGATAGTCAAGTCAAATTGTGTGCCCTTATGAAAGAAAAGCGTGTGTATTATAGACTTTTAATATGCATATCACTGAATACACATATATAACACAAACAAAGCATTCATTTTCCCTCAGCAAGTCATGTCAACTCGGTAGTTGGAGATGTAGTCGACTCGAGTTAAAAAGAAGTTGAAAAAACGGTTTCTCTACTCATGAAAGAAAGGGAGAGAGGAAAAGAGAGATTCAGAGAGATGCCATGCTTTTTCTTCCTAATGGACTGTATGTATCTCTCTGAATTCTGCAGAAAAGAAAGAAAAGAAGCTTCTGTTCGTGTGGTAGTGATGGTGGTGTGACGATGATGATCATGATGAAGAGAAGATGACGATGAAAAAGGGAGAGAAAAAGTTAGGGAGATAGGAAAAACCTGCTACAACTTTGCTGCCTTGCGTTTCGCGTTCCATTTCCACTTTTATCAAAGTAGAGCTACTTACCACCACCATACACCACTACCGCTACTACCATCATCATCATCATCCTCACGGATGCTGACACGGGCAGGGTGAATAAAAAAATGAAGGAATCTTATTCCATTTCCCTTCCACCGACATCGTTGCGTTGTCGTCGTTGTCATTATTATATGTATTATTCCAGGGTGTAATAAGAAGAGATGAGCTGAGAGTCTAGGAGTCGGAGAGAATAGAATAAGAGAAGAGCTTGTGGAAAAAGCAGCATAGTCACTACTGCCACTGATGTCATGTCGTTCTTTTAAAAAAAAGGAAAGAACTCCTGGATATTCTCTGATGCTTCCCTATTCTCCAGTACCAGTGCTTTGGTCTCTGGATTTTCTGGATAAAAGAAAAACAAGATAGGATGGCATCGTCATCGTAGCAAGTGCAGTGGAAGCTACTGGAGCATTTTCTCCACCACAGTTCTCTCTCTCTCTCTCTTCATAGTCATCATCATCGTCAACATCATGATCATTTTCCTTCTCTTCTTCTGCTGCTGTTACGTTATTGCTTTTGATAGTGTTAGAAAATAATGCATACGGACGGAGAGAGAGAGACTTAGACTGAACTGGAGTTTGTGGCTTGGCTTTGGGGGATGAAAATGTTGCGAGTGGATTCGACTGGAGAGAAACAGTGCAATACAGACATTCATAACTAATGCCCCAACTCAACTCATCCTAAAAACCAAAAGACCAAGTATGTTATTATACTACCGCTACCATGTTATCTACATACATAAATGATTTTGTATCATCATCAGAAGCGCTCACAGAAAAGCAAGATAATATTACAGAATAGAAAAGTGAGTAAAATGCATGTTGCTTTTGCTCCTGTCTTGATGATAATGTTTGGATATTTTGTGCTACCGTTTTACAGTACTACAATTTTCTGCAGCTTTTGTCTTGCCTTTCCCTTTTTCCTCTGGCATTTGGTAGCCTTACTGCTGGAAAATCTCTGGATATTCTGATGGCTATGTCGTTGGTTGGTAGATTTTTAAAGTGGTTACGGAATTGGGGAAGAAGAAAAGGAGCCAGAGAGAGAGAGAAAAAAAAGAAATTACAAGCAAAATGTCCTAAAGTATCTCAACCCACCGACAAGACAAGAAATAGCAAGTTTTGCTTGCGGATGCTTTTGTTACGTTACGAGAGAAAAAAAATCTAGATATATTTTTGGAATCTTAAACAAGTTGTGTTAGCAAGCGACCCAAAAAAAATAACCAAAATGGGTAGAAACTTTTTTTTGTATGAAATGAATGTATGGCTCATGTGCATGTGTGTGAATTTCATGGATATTATGCCGTTTTGTTTTGTTGCTTTTGTTGTATCGTTGCTGGTTATGGTAGTGTTTTGTAGAAGAATTTCATATTATCATTTATACTACTTTGGTTTAGTAAGTTGTTTCTTTCTCCCCACTTCCACCACCGCAACCAACACTTCTTTTTTTGGATGGTAGAGTAGTAATAATAACGCACGTAGGACGACAACGAGTTCTAGTTTACTTTTAGTTTAGTTTACTTACTTCTCTCTTTAAGTTCGGCAGGTTTTAGTTATTCCAATTCCACGAGAGAGAGAGAACTTATTTTTGTAGTTTTACTTTACTGCTTGTCGTGTGAAAAGTAGTAGTATGTATGGATGAGCTTGATCATGATGATGATCATGATGATGATGATAGTTTGTGTTGTCGTCTGTGTAAATGTAAGTGCACACACAGGAGCTACCTCAATAAACCCTTGCCACCATGTTCAATAATCCAATCCAGTACACAAAAGTAGCATACAAAAAAAAATCAAGAATGGAAATGGGAAATGAGAAGAAGAAGAGAATGTGATGGAGATGGTGGTTGCTGGTTTGGTTATATATTATTGCTTGCTTACTTTTCTTGTGCTCCTGAGAAAACTAGTAACTCTTCTTCTCCAACAAAACTACATAGTACCACCACCACCGACCAATATGTGATGTTATACTAAGTAAGCAAGCCTTAATAACTATAAAAGTAAAGTTTGTGTGCATGCTGCTGCTGTATGTGTATTGCTTACAACTTTTGATAGGTACAAGAAGAAGAGGTTTCCCTTCGTCTTCTTCATAAAGTAGTTAAATAAAGTTGGTTGGACTTGAACTCTCTACTGGATGGGGATAGTAAAATGGTACACTGAATAGCACTCCAAAACTCTGCCAACATAACACCACAACCACCACACACCATAATCATCATCTTTCTATTTCTATTCCGCACTCTTCCACTACAACTACTTGTTATTTTGTTGGACACGGCCAGGCCAGGCTAAACCAGACCAACAGAAGCATCACAGAGAGAGAGAAAACCTTACCTACCACCCTCAACTTGAACAGACAGGCAGATAGCCTATTATTATCGTCTATGTACATACATATTATACTTGTCCACCGGTGATCATCAGTTGCTCTGCTCCTGCTGCTGTTCATGCATACATGTATGAGAGAAGTGAACTAAAAACTAAAATGTTCTTCAGGTTCTTCTCTTATTCTTGAATTTGTGCTGAGGGAGAGGAGGAAAGTGAGTAAATAATATGTATGTAGAGAAATAGGTAGGTATGTAAGGTATATTATAAAATGTATCTATCTATCCATCTTGGTCGGTAATAGTGCCCATAGGTATGCTCAGCCTGCCACCATCGCCACCACCACCACTACGATTACAATTTTCTATTTCGCCACACACTCCATTCTCTGCGTCTCAACTCATATTTTTCTTTGGGTGTATATATGTGCTGCTGCTGATGTTGCATGCTTGCTCCGAGCTAGTCAGAAGAGACTAGTGAGAGATGTTGTGATGATATAATAGGTAATAGGGAGTAAAAGGGAAAAAAGGAATGGAATTGAAATTGGATGTTGGAAAATTGGAATGGGTGGTGTGTGTGTGGTGGTGGCGGAGTGGAATGGATGGAAAAGACGCGGAATGATGAGATAGAAAATGTTCTCTTTTGCCTGGACTAGCTTATCTGAACTGAAAGGGATCGGAACATATCAAAATAGCTTCGAAAAATATATACACAGGGCTTTGCAAATAGCTTTGGGAAGGATTAGCAAAGAATTTAAGTGTGCTGATCTGAAAAGCACCTCTCCAGTTTTCTTGTTTAGGTGTCGGGAATAATGCGGAGCAACAGAAGAATACAGAATCGTTTCGATTTTGTTGGCTGCTGGAATGGAATATTATTTTGGATGGATATAATGCAGTGTGTGCACTCTGTTATTATTATTATTGCTTATGAAGATGATCATGAGGAGGCTGTTGCCGATGAGGATGATGATTCTTGTGCTCGCTTTTGCTCATACAGAGAAAGAAAATAACAGGGAATCGAAATTCGAAATGGGAGACAGATACAGAATAATAGATCTATCCCACACCATCACTGATGCTTTTATTACACGCCTATTCCCTGTGTAATGACTCACTATTGAACATACTAGCTCTCAATTCAACTCGCCATCGCATCGCTTCGACTTCAACAAAAGTAAGAAGACAACTCTCTCATACGAACTATCTTTGTTTTAAAAAAATTGTTGCTCTCGCTCTGAAAATCTACAAAGGCTTCTGTTGCATTTGTTGCCGATACGGCAATGCAACTAACTTTTTTCTGTCGAGTAAAAAACTCTTCTGTTGTAAAAAAAATGTTTGAGAGAGAGAGAGAAACAAGAGATACGAGAGCACAGTGGTCTTGTCTACAAAGTTGCCTATTTCATTTTATAGATAAAATGCAACAGTATCTCATCAACTCAACTTAAAACTTCTTGGGTTTTAAACCAAACCAGATAGATTAGTACAAAAACTCTTTTTTTTCATCTTAATATTTTTGTGGTGACGGTGGCATCTCTTGCATAGGTAGCTGTTGTACTGTCAAGATGATGATGATGATGATGATTATTAGATTGTATTGTTGCTTTTGGTCTGGTCTTGTACAAGCATTTTCGCCTTGCCTGACAGTGGCAATGATTGCTGCCTACCCTTCTCAATTAAGGAATCGAAGGGGTGTGTTGCGCGTAAGCAAGATGCATACTTTTTAAGGGAATAAACCTGCTCGTCCTTATTTTTTTTCTATCACAAAATCAAAATGAAATCCACCGAGACTTTGGCTGTCTTCGTGTGTATCTCTTTTGAAAAATAAAAAATATTGAAGATGAGTTCAGTCCACTTTTTTTTTCTCTGTATATTTTGTTGGCTTTTGGCTCACATGCAACATAGGCCATCAGACAATCTCTCACTTGTTCCATAATAATCATCATCATCGTGTATTTTTTTTCTTCTTCCATTTTTCCACTTGATTCTCTTTCAAGGCAGCAGATATTCGTTTATTATATTCCTTTGCCTTGTAGCTATATAGACGTTAGTGCTTAAATTGTACTCACTCCCTGCTTTGCTTATTCTGCTAAAAAAATTCGTACGTGTACACACGTCTGCTCCTTTATTTGCCATCCCTTCCTTTTTTACTCTGATGCCTCTTCTTTTCATTTTTCCGGCTTCTTTTCTTCAAGTAGAATAGCTAGCTATACAATATCTGAGTAAGCAAACATGAAACATGGAATGATCACACACACCAACAAAGTGGAAAAAGGAGATGAAAATGATGAGGATGATTGTGAGTGAGCTTCCAAAAAAATGAGAAAAAAGTGGTCCTTACAATATTTTTTCTCTCTCAATCCTAGTAGCTATTTTGAATGGTGTGGCTCTCTGCTGGTGTTGGCTGACTGTTGTATAACCTACTATTTTTTCATCCATGAGAATAAGAAGAAGATGATGCATGACTACCTTTAAGGGACACATGAGGGAATAAAAAACAGGATGGAAAGCAGAAAGAGAGAGAGAGACAGTGAATAGCGAATAAAAACGATAGGAATAAAAAAAGTACTACGTAAACTGAATTGACTAAAAAAAAGTAAAGTATGGTTGAGAGTTTGTATATAGGATTCTACTGGAATCTAAAAGTTCACTGCTGCTTCTACTGCAGATCACAAGGATGATCATGACGATGACTTGGAAGAAGGAGAAGAAGAAGAGAAATGGATAAACTCAGGAGGAGGAAAAAAAGAAAGAAAAAAGAAACTGTGAGCTGAGATGTGATGCTGCCGTGCTGGTTTTGGTTTTTTGGTTAAAAATCCCATTCTATTTCACATTCACATACATCCCGTCAGACACACACACAAATATACATCTTTCTTGTGCCATTTCTTTCTTTAACTTGACTTAAGTTAACTTAACTTGTCTTTCCTGCCTGTCTGACTGATTGCATACATACGTGAGTGTGTGGCTGGACAAATGTGCATTCCTTTGGGGTTCCTCCTCAGTTAAACTAGCATTTCCTTTTTTTTGTAAAAAAAAGAGAAGAAAGATGTGATGTTCTGACTGTGAAGGTCCACAAGGAATTACTATGATAATAATAATGATGATGATGACTACACGACGGTGATGGTGATGGCGATGGTGACGAAGACCTTGTATTGTTGCTTGTAAAAAGGAGGAATTTTTTTCGGAACGAAAGTCATCTCCATGATCATCATCATCATGATCACTGCTTTGCTTACTGCACTGCAGCAGTTGTTGCTTCAAGAATACGATGATCATGATACATGGCATTGCAAGGCAATCATGGCACTATGAAAAAAAACCTACCCAAGATGAGTTGTAAGAAACGAGGAGGGGGACCCACAAGACCCAAACCAAAAGAACTTATCACCATCACATGGACATCCAGAAAACCAGAGAGAGAAAAAACCACGTACGAACGTACAAGAATCTCCAAAGAACTCCACCAAAAATAAAAAATAAATAGACGACTGTGAAGAAGATGCATTTCTTTTTTTCCATCATTCTCATCATCTTCTTAAACATCATCATCATCATCACCACCACCATGCTCATTTGCTTGTGTGCTATGTACACACACAGAGTCCAGACACAAAACCACACCAACTGCATCAAGAAAAGTCGACAAACACATTACATTACAACAAAATGTTATGAAAGTTTACTAACGAGTAAAATACTTTGTCTCTCATTCACCAGCAGGGACCCTTGTCTAGTTTTTTCATATGCCTTGAACCGAGCGAACCTGAGTAAATGGCATGGGTATACACAATGTATCATTCTTCTTGAAGGCAGTCGCAGCAGAGCAGAAGCAAATGCAATCTCATCCACCTAAACCAAAGCCAACTTAAAAAAACACAAGACTCAGTCTCTTTTTAACAATGTTTCAGAGGGCGGATCATGATTCTTTTGTCCGGGTGGGTAAATATATTTACGTAATGGTAATATTACAGACATATTTATCACTCAGCTCGCTTTTCTCTTTATTTTTTCAATTCTATTATTATTCTTTAAACTGCTAAGTTGGATATATATGTACTGTTTACCTTCTTCGTTCTCTCTGTCTTGTCTGTCTACCTGGATATTAAATTGTGTGTTTGTGTTATTATTAGACATTCTTACGTTACTTATTAAAAAGCACGACGGAAATGCATTACGCATTGCATTACAAATACAACAATAAAATGAGCCTATTATATAAAAAAGGACGGGGCATATTATGCCATATTACTTTGTATTGATGTTGATGATCATATATTCCTTTTTAATAAACTACACGGTGTGTTGTGTAATGAGATTATAGTTATGATATGATGAGGCGCTGGTGAACATGACGATGATGATGACTGAGGAGAAGATGAGATGAGCGATGCGATGTGATGCACACAATTTATTATTATTCAACTGCTGCTGGTCTATTGGTTGAGCTTTAAAAAATAAATACTCATTGCATTCTTTTACTACTCGTCCTTAGTACAACTAAATAGAGAAGGAGTGAGAATAAGAAAGATTGAGAATGGAAAATCAAAACAAGATTTACTCAGGAACAAGAAACGTCGCCCAAGGATTTTGTTTGGAAAGCTGGCATAAAGAAGAAGACCAAGAAGAAGAAGAAAATGAAAATAAATAAGTTGAGCTGCTACTTTTTTTTGCTGCTGCATCAGCAATGCTAAATGCACTGCTGCACATTCAGAAAAAATAAATATATAAGCACAAAAAAAGTTCATGAAATTCATGAGCTATTGTTGTCGTTTGTCGTTAGTATTGCGTTATTCTTTTTTCAATGCATTTTTCTGTTGCATTATACTGCAACCAGTCGCAATCAGTCAGTCAGGCCAGACAAGAGTAGATCCCATTTGCCATCACAATTGACAATCACACACATAACATAACATAACACACCTTCTCATTATGCAAGATGGGAGATTTGAGAGATTGAGAGGAAAAATTGAAAAGGAAAGGAAAAAAAGATTTTTTTGTGTCAATTGCACACAAATAGACTTTTAAAAGACGTATAATATTCTATCTCTCCAAATGTGCGTATTGTACTTTTGTCATCATAGCCATATCGTTATCTCAACAATCGTGAGGAAGAAGGTGGGAAGGGATTAGGATGTTTGGTTAATAGAAAAAAATAGTTAACAATACCAAAAGAGCATTGCACAGGTATACAAGTCCCAAATGTAGAAAAAAACGAACAATGCAACAAGCCCAGAAAAAAACTTATAAATAATATCTTATCATCATCAACCATAATATGAGTATTGACAAAAAGGTAATATCACAATCACAATTTTTTTATTTGTGAGCACAAAGAAAAGGAAAAAATAAAGCGATAATAATAGTTTAAATGATAAGAAAAATAAAAAGATTGTAAATAAAATTGAAAAGATAAATACTTTATTACGATGCTGGTGGTGGTGGCATTGATAGGGGTATAAGCCTTACTCTCTCTCATCTCGTCAACATTGCTCTTATTATTTTTCTGTATAAAGTACAAAGAAAAAAGAAGTTATTTCAAATTGGATATGATACGATATGACGGTGGTGGTGATACGATGTGATAGTAAAAAATGCACGAAATGATGAAAGGTAAACGATGTACATAGTGTCAATAATGAGAATATCACGCTCCTTTCTTTCTTTTTTGTATTTACTTATTTTTCTTTTCTTCTTCGCATTGCCTGTTTTTTGTGTGCTCATCTCGGTCTCCTCTTCTCCGCCGCCCCAATTTCCGGTGTTTAGTGGAAAGAAGGAGAGAGAGAGGAGCGGAGTGCGTAATTGTGACTCATGCATGATGGGATAATATATTTATGAACATTGTACAAACTACATGAGAAGAAAAAGGGACAAGATGATGAAAAATTGAGGAAGTCGGTAGGCTTGGTTGATTTTGGTTTGGTTTAGCTTCAGACCGACACACCAGATTGTGAATGTAGCAGCAAGAGAATCGCAGCATTAAGAGCAGTAGCATATAACACACCGTGTTAGCATTATTCGAACAAACCATATCATCATTATTCGTACCGGAGAACGAAGAGAATCTTCTTCCTTTTCTCATCATCATTAGATCAGTGATGCTGCGGTGTGTTGTGTTGGTGAGACCGTCGACATTGTAGTCGTCACCATCATCTCATCACATCACCGTCGACGTCCTTCGCCATTGTCGGCATCGGCATCCCTTCTTTTTTGGAAAAAAGGATACAAACACAGAATACAAAGCCAGCGAAAAACTTCTAAGAAAAAAAGAAGAGAGACACTGTTTTGTTCTCTATTTTTCTTTTACAGAAAAAATCTGAATATTAGTCAAGCAAGTACAAAGAAGAAAACCATTATGAGACCATCATTATTATTATGTACCATGATCACAAGCATCATCATTATTATTAGAGATACTTTGTTATTATCACTATTATGTTTTTTTTTGTGTATCTTCCGTTGCTTTACAAATCTGTTCCCTTGTTTTTCTGCTGAAAATATTAAAGGGAAAATTATGGGATGGGATGGGAGTGATTGAAAAAAGTAATGCACTTCCGCAGGAGAGGTGGAAAAAATGGAGCACATTGGTCTGGGGTATACAGCAGATGATGGTAAGAAGATGCATATTGTGTTTATACATATTACATATTAACATGCATTTTGATAAGTTTTTGTTAAAGAAAAAACTTGAAAGAAATCGAATTGTAATGAAACAAGTAAGCAAAGACAGGGAAAAAACTAATACAGCCACTTTGCTTTTGCTCTTTGCTGATGATGATCATGCCGATATTACAGTTTGAACTTGTACTGCTACTGCTGGACTACTTTTTTCCTTGAGTAGTAGGCAGGCTAAACTGGCAGACGTTTTATGTATTATTTATGCCAAGGGAAGCTTTATCATGGATAATTGCATGCCTCCAGGAATATCATGTTACACTTTGATCGTAGCCGATAAAAGATAAAAAAGAATGGAAAATATAGTATGCAATGAGCTATGAGCAAGCAAAGTCAGTGAGCAAGTTCAAAAAAGAAAAGAAAATGCATTAAAAATCTCTGTTGATGATCGCAATCATGAGAAACATCATCATAAAATATATAAAAAATGCATATGCACATATTATTTTTATATGCGTATCGAATATAATGTAGTTTATTTATGTACAAATATACATAAACAAAAAACAAAAAAATATTGTGTAATTATTTATGTATGTGTGCCAACCAACACATGAAAGAGAGAGAGAGTTGGATCAAAACAGGAGGAAAGGATACTGCTGTGTACGTATCAAGGATCAAGGCTAAAAATCAAAGTCGTTTCATTTTGTAATGGATGATTATTAAACAAAATTAAACAGAAAGAGAGAGAGAGAAAAAAAGAATGAGTGCGTGCAAGCATTAAATTAACCATTTCACAAAGTTTAAATGGTTCCTATTCAACCGTGTTTATATTTATGCTCCCCATTTGTATTAAATGCCCTTTAGAGAGCTGAAATTTATATAAACAGTTTTGAGATGAAAGGGAGCGACGCAAAAATACAAGGTACATTCATATACATAAATGGAGAAGTAGAGCTGAATGCTCAGGACAGACGCAGTAAAAATTAACTTGACTTTAGTCCAATGCGCGTTCCCATTTATTTTGGATTAAAATTTCGTAGTTAATGATAATTTCTTTTGGTGGGTGTCCATCATCGTATTTAATCATGATGATCATTTAGTTAACTTTTATGCCTTGTTGACAGATTCTCAGGGTTGGTTAATGCGTTTTAAAATATTTTGTGTCGGTTAGTTTTTGTGGTGGTTGGTTGTAGGTTGCAGTTGTGTGGTGGTTTATATTTACTTTATACTTACTTTATATCCAATGTCAAATAAAGTGGTAGTAGCGTTGACGTTGTCTCATCATCAAACATATCAACCTAACCAAAAAAAGTCAAATTATGAGTTGGTGATCATGCTGTTGATGATGATGACGATGTGATATTTTGTGCTAGCAGCCAAAAAGGATTATTTTATGAAGTTAGCAAAACATAAATCACAAGAGTGTGTGTAGAATTATGAGGGAGCATAATAGGGTCCATGTACACATTGAAGATGAGTTGGTTGGTATGTTATATTTATGATTAGTTAGTAGGATATAATGGTGTAGACGGTGGTGGTGGTGTTGGTTGATGATGATTATGTGATGTGTGTTCTAGTGTGTAACTCCAACTGGGAGAGCAAACCGAGATGAAGAGAGCAAAAGGCACTTTTTGATCTTCTCTCTGGCTAATGTGATGTGATGATGATGAAGTGGTAATGAATCACGAGTAAATTACTACGATCACCAGTTCTACTACACCACCACCACACACACTAAAACTCCCACTACCATCACCCGAGCAGGCCTAAAAATGAAAGATTGTGATGTAATGAGAGAGTCAGAGAGTACGACGGACACGGACCCATACGCCATAAATGTATCCTTCTTCCTCTCTTTATAATCATCTCAGTAGAAATTCATTCATCTCATTTCATTCCCGAGCCTCTTGATCATCTACGGTATTTCACCCTTTTTTCATTCTCTCCTCGTCTTGCCACCATACCATATCACCACCACTAACAACACCTCCCGTTTCAACTCCAAAAATATATATATTTATGTACCATGCGAAAACGTACTGTTAGCTTTTTTTACAAGATATTTTATTTTCTCTTTTAAGGTTCATCATCATCTCGGGTTTTTCTAGTTCATCTGCGATGTTATGATGATGGAAAATGGAGAGCCAGTGAAATATGGGCTGTTGGCAAGTCTTCTGTGGTGATGATGGTGTGCAGTGGTGGTGGTAGAGAGTGAAATGGAATGAATGAGCATTTGGCAGTCTTCAAGTACCTACCCACAAGTCAAACCAAGAAAAGTGTATCAAAATTCAACCAGATGATGATGGTGATGAGGTTCAAGAAAAAAGCGCAAGCACCGCCAACCAACCCTTTAATATCGTTGTAACGGTGTACTCTCGACATGACCGTGTGTGGTGTATATGTTTGTACAGAGTTTGGTTGATTTTGGTTTTTGGAGTGGAGTTGATGTGGATAGTTTTTTTTGGCTTGGCTACGGTTACACGATGATGGCAAAGTGATGATGGCGAAATAGGTGATGTTGGAAGGATGCATGCTGATGTGTTGATGATGATGACGATGGGAAGGAGAGCAAAATAGGCTCGGCTCACTCTGCAAACAAAAAGTCTCGACACTTGAAAATCAAGGGAAAAAGAAAGGGATAGTAAATAGCGAAGCGAGGGTCTGTCTGACATTTAAAAAATTGTGTGTATAGGTATCGTTTTGTCTACCTATTCATGAATATGTATGCATAAAATTGATATGTAATAGGAGGACGTGTTCAAGTAAACATATTAAAAGTGTGTATATCTTTTTTAGGTATTCAGCCAAGTCGTCAGTGTCGACAAGTAATCGTCATAATAATCGTAAAAAGTCGAGTAAATGAAACGAGTTAAGATGATCTTTTTTTTCTGTTGATGTTTTGTGGTGGTGGTGCTGGTAAATAAAGCGTACTCTAAAAAGTCACTTCTTCTGCCAGCAAAAAAAAAATAAAGCCAGTCTCCTGCTGGCTTAATGAAGGAAATATGAGTATATATAATATAAAAGGGTAAGTGGTAAAATGATGGTGGCAAAAGGCAAGCAAACAAAGTTGGTAGTAAAGTAACCCAATATCCATATTCCTTATTGCCAACATCCTCATTTTTACTATTTTACTAGTTTACCACGATGAGCACTTAATGGAAATGTAAACTTTGCAATGAAAATGAGATGAGTTTTTTGGTGAGAAAGACCACCCGATTTGACCCTCATCTGCTGCCTGCTCATTTAACAGTCTTTATTACTTACGCAGCTTGTTGAAAGTTTGTTTATTTTTTAAATTGATAACTATGCATAAACACTATCTTATGCAGTCGCGCGGTAAGTAAAGAGTCAAAATATAAAAGTAAAAATGCAATAAAAATCCATTTTGTGTAGCAACAAGCCAAAAAGTCAAAAGCCATTTTTGATTTTCATTTTGATTGCATTATAATGTCGAATGCCGATGCAAAATGTACATTTTTCCTGAAGATGAGACCCAAGTTATTTTTTTAAAGTGAATGACAGGAAAATGGTCTAATAGCCTTGTGATGTTTTGGATCTTGTTGATGATGACAAGATGATCTTCACTAATGAACCTATATGCACTGTAGACAACTGTGATTATTGTTATCAGCAAAGCGGCGAAGAAAACTAAAAGCTGAAAATTATACAAGTAAAAATATTTTAACAAAATAACAAATAGTGTGCATTGTGTATCATATCATCATCATATCATCTTTTTCTTCTATTTGGCTATCACTCATATAATTATCATTACAACTGCTGTACAACTACCCGTGTTATTAAAGCTTCCTTCAATAATTTTTTTTCTTACGTTTCCCTTTTGTCGACGTTATGCCATTTTTACACATCTTAGTTTTTCTTGTGTGTGCACGGTAATAATAAGTTTGCTTTATTTCTATCATCACCGTCGTCGCTTGATATGATATGCACACCGCCACCATATTATCATGTATCATATCATAACAATAATGCATTTATGATTGCATACTCTCATATCAAATCAAAAAACGTCTATGACCAAGATTGCGGATTGTAAGCTAGTACAATAAAGAGCCATAAGGAGCAATTTACTTCATTATATGAATTTCACCATCACGGTTCATTATTCTATTATCCATAAATAAAAAATTTCGTTCCTTAATAAGCTGCGTATTTCTTGTTTCACAACTTTCTTACTTTGTATCTACATTGACTGCATGCGCAGCGCAGTACAACAGACAATTCAGGAAATATAGGTACCTAGATATGTTTTCAGTGAGCATATTTCATATTTTCTTGTTATTATACAACAAATGATAATAATAATAACATCATATCGCACTTGCCATTTTTGTTTGCATTACCAAAAAACTAAAACCTGAGTGCGAGCGAGTAATGCACACAACTCTTTTTTGCACAAGTTGGTGTAACAAAAATAATTGTTAAAAAAGATACATAGAAACTTGACGACTCAGCTTGATCTTCTCGTCATCATCGCTCAAGAACACAAATAAGTGTGATATTGGATATTGTCAAGTTCCTTTGTAGATACAAAGTAACCACTTTTGGCTCAGATGGCTGATAGCATCATCTCTTGTCGATTTTTGCCTTGTCGCTGCTCGTCTAAAAATTTCGATTATTGTCAACTGTCATGTGGCACTTTCGTTCTTCATTTAATTTCATTCATATCGTGCATCTGTCAATTTTTGCAAGTTGTCTGTTTTTATTTCGCTTCGTTCGTACTGTTAGATGATGATATGTCATACAAATGTATGTACTACATTTTAAAACTTATTTGAATAAAATTACAAGAAGTAAACACCATCGAAATTTGATTTGATAGGATCTTTACTACTGTAAAATTGTGCGTGTACGTACAATTTACAATGTACGGCAAAAGAGCACAGAAATTGAGGTGGTGGTAAATGGTGGATAGATGATAATATTATGTAAATAAATATGCAAGATGATAAGATGCATAAAAGATGATGATGATGATCATTGAGTCAAGTTGCATTGCATGAGTAAGAGTGTTGGTAGTGGGCAAATAATAATGTCATGAGCCACGAGAAGGGATGTGAATAATGTAGCAGCAAACAATAAACAACACACTTCATAAAATGTTTTTCTTTCTTGGTCCTCTCGTATCGTGGTCTTTTTGATGAAAGGGACACAAAAGCAGAAATTGTGTGCTGGTAATGATGATAATGATAATAGGGATAATATGCAAATAATAAATTTGTAATTGTATATAGTAGCACAAGAGAGTAGTTTAGTGGCCCTAGTAGTGGTCAGTTGCTGAAGTGGTCATTTGAAAATAGGAATTCACTTGACTTGAACGAAAGAATAAAAAAAAAGTTTGCATGTATGATTGGCAGAATGAAAGCGTTTATTGTAATTTGAGAGATTACAAGTAATGCATACTAATTTGATGTTGTCACAGAACAAAATTTTTGATGCTGCGTTATCTATTATCTATTACTTAACTGATTGTGATTATTATTATGATTATTACTATTAAAGGTAAAGGATGGCCAAATGGTCAATTGTTGCAGTAGTGGTGTGGTGGTGGTTTTTCTTATTGATGGGACAACAGACCCAATAATCGTAACACGGACAATGAAAAACATTTGAATGAATGGAGAATGCAATTGTGAATTGCAATTATAAAGCAGCAGAAAAAAATAGGCACAGGAGCAACATCACATCAGTCAATCAAACTTGTAAGCCAAAAGCCAGCAGCAAAATATTTTTTTTATTCTTAAAGCTGCTACATATATTTTTACGTCTGAAGAATGTTTACGATGATGAGGGTGACTATGATGGTCAATAAAATGGAAATAGGAATACAATGCAATAATTGGATCAATTGCATAAATGACAAAAGTGAATTGAATGATAAATGGGTAGCTAAATAGAAGGAGAATAAAGTAAATGAGTTGTGGATGACTTTTGATGATGAATAGAATAGGCAATGTAGGTATAAAGATGTGACTATCTGTAAGACTGCCGTCGCCAGTTGCCATCATCATTATCATATCATTTTTGCCATTTTTGCCACACATTTCGATTTGGCGACGAGGATGACGTTACTTGACTTGACGATATGATGGAACTAGATCATTGTTGTATGTTTGATTTATAGATCATATTATGTTACAGTTAGGGTGGCTGTCGCCCTAAAAAAAATTGAAAATAAAAGTTGAAGTTGATTATTTTGCACACGTTGTTGCCCAAGTATGCGTGGGCACACTTAACAACACTCTTTCGCATCCTATAATTACACATGGAAATCAAATTTTATCTTCTGTTCAGTTATGTAAAACTCTTGTAAAAATACTTTTTTATTATCTGTTCTTTTCTTAAAAGTTGAAACACCTTTTTTATGCTTCTTCTCCACCAACATATATTTATCCCACTCCACTATACATACCATCCATCCATTTTTTATTCTCTTTGATTCTGATTGCATTACAATATTTTTCTTTACTTATCATTCTTGTACGCATAAAAGGAAAACTTTTGTTAAAAAGGAAATTCTTTTGTTCGTTATTTTGTGATTGTGAAGACCGAAAAAATGAGATTTGTAAGGTAAAATTTGTGGAATTTAATGTAAATTGAAGAAATGGTGAAGAAATTATGAGTTTTAGAAAAGCGACAAAAACGATGTGCAAGAGAGGCTCTTACTCTGAACCCGGGGCACTAGAAGACGAGGAACCGGAGGAAGAAAAAAAGAGACAAACGACGACGCTGAAGTCGAAGAAGAAGCTACGGCAAAGGCAAACATTTACATTCATGATGAGAGTTTGTTTGTACTTTGCATTTCAATGGAAAACTCCTACGTGACTACAACGTGTAGAGAAAAAAAGTTATGTGCTGTTGGTTAGCTTGAGAATTTAGAGATGAGAAGAGTCGAGTGTGCCGGTACACACACACAATTTCATCCTACTAAACTGCTTTACGAACATGAAATGCATTTAGAATAAGAATGGATGATAGAGAGAATTCCGAAAAGTTGTAAAATATGCTATTCTTCTGTCTATGTGCTTGTTTGAGATGATAATACTACAAAATGGAGAGAGGGAACATGAACATGTAAGCATGCATGCACCCTGATTGTGAGAATTTAAGGAGAAAATTCAGAAATAGTAGTCCAATCCAATAACAAGAACAACAATGCAAGCAAAAGAGTTTCGGATTTGGATGAAGATAGTAAAAAAAAACTTCATCATCATCCCAGAAAGTTGATTCTTTTATGATACTTCCTTCTCGGAGAAGTAGTGGCGTTTTAATGTACGCTGTATAAATACAAGGCATGTTTGTGGAAGAAATGTATGTATTTATCATTATATTATGCACATTTGCATTTGTATGCAAAATGGGAAGGAAAAACGGCAGCAACGAGAGAGAGAGAGAGATGAGAAGTAGTGGAATCAAATCATGTCTACATGGCAAGTGTGTTCCTTTTTTGGGATGAGAGATGAGGATGAAAGGAGCAGAGCAACACCAGAGAACTAGAGACTTTTCACATCGTAAATTCCGGGAAGTGTTTATTTTGCACTGGCTGGTGCATAAATATAAATTTTGCCTTGACTTATCTACTTGGCATAAATGGCGTTTTCTGTTGCGTTCTTTTAGTGTATTTTTTTAGGAAAACAGATTTTCATGAAATAAGATCATGTTTGTTGTTGGTTGAGTTGGAAGAGAGGAGAGGGATGAAAAGCTGAATTACAATATTTTTGAGAGATGTGTGATGTGGAGTGTGTGTGTGTGTCGTTCTATTTGCTATTCTAGTTTGATGCGTTTTACAATTTACTAGTTTTGTAGCTTTTTTGATAGGCTGCTATACCAGATTTGAGGGGATCAGAGTATGGCTACCAGGAACGAAAGGCAAACAAACAGATTAAAATTATACACATTCTGTTGCTTTTGTTCCTGTCTGTTCGAAAAAGGATTTTATGCAAAAGCAGTAAATTGTAAATGAAATTTTGTGAAAGCTGCTATTATTATTGCGAGAAAAGAGAGAGATGGGTTGTTGGTGCTGCTGACAAAGTGCCTCGTTAGCCAAAATGTAAAATGCAGTGTGATGTGATGGAGGTGGTGATGATGATGATGAAGAGGAAAATGGTAGTCTATTTAATAAAACTGCCAGGATGCCGGCAGTGAGAAGAAGAAGCATCATGATAGCAGCTAGTTAGTTACACTTGGTGTTTGTGTGTCTGCTCACTGTTCTGTTCAGACTAGAGAACCGACTGGAAAAGTGGAATTTAGATTAAAACTTGTCGTTTATTACTTTCGGAATGTTAAAATGCTCTACATCCATATATTATGGAAGAAACAGCCAACCAGGCAAAAGCAAGCAAGGCAGGCATTAATAATAACGATAACAATAATGGAGCAATGAGTAATAATGATGATGATATGCAGCTTGCTTGATTATTATTACATTGTTGCTCTGTTATGCATTATTTACAACAATTGGGTTTAAAAGCAGCAGGAGTTGTAAGCATATTTTTCAAAGAAACAAAAATGCAAGCGGTGGTGATGGTGGTGGCGGTGAAGGTATTTCCTCATGAGTGGACTTGAAACGTGAAAATTGGATCATTTTCATGGGCAGTTTGGTAGTTTCTTTATTGTCGTTAGTTGGTGGATTGGATTAAAATGAGGAGGTTTTATACGCGAGAGGAAGAAGGAAAAGGAAAAAAAGAAGAAATATTTCAAAATTCAAATGAACGATTTTTCAAATATAAAAGAAAATATGGCATTTAGATAAAAGGGAAAATGGCATCATGTCTCTGTCTGATGGAGTTCACTTCACAACAATAATAAGGCTTGCATTTTAACTTTATTTGATATTGTTCATTTAAACGAATAAAAGTTGAAGTGAGTGAACTGAACTGAGCAAGACAGACACATGGACATATTTTATTTTATTTTCCTCTTCTTCTTTTTTGGCTTGTGTTCTCTGTTTTGTTGTGTGTGCAGTATTTTATCCAACTGGAAAATTCCTTTGCCTTTATTAAACCGAAAATGTTATATGGGATGATTAACAGCTTGCGTGAAATTCTTTGACATTGTTGTTTTCATAAATCTTGGATAAAAAGGAATTTATATGGGAGAAGAATGAAGAGTTACAACCAGCAAACACAGAGGAGCAAAAGTAATAATAAGAAATCCACCAAGGCAAATAGATAGACAGCCAAGAATAAGAAGCAATAATGCTGCTTCAACAAACAGTCAAGCTGTATAACAGGCATGCATGTGGGGACTGTTGCTTCTTCTTCTCCATCTCCTTCCTTTTTTACATTTTTTTCATATTGAAAAATGAACAAATAAGAAAAGGAAAAAAGTAGCCTTGTATGAAAAAAAGAAGGACGTGATATGATACAGCAAAAGAGAGAGAAGAGATTACAAGGCAGCTGAACAATTTTACATGAACTTTTAAAGCAATTGAAGAATAATATGGTTAAAATGTATTATGTATGTTGACTTGACTTGTTGTGTATAAAGCTGAGCTTAGCCGCGAGGGTCTATGAAAATGAAAATTGAAGCTCATCATGAAAAATCTCCAACTAAGTTGCATACAATACAATGTATTTAGGCATCGCATCACTATTTTTCTCTTTGTTTGCTTTTATGAAACTTTTAAAATGTTGGACGACCATTCTTTTAGACAACTGAGGTGCTTTCTGTGGCACGACGGCCAAACTTGTTTGGGTAGCCAGTTTACATTGTTGGTGAAGAGCGAAATTTTCAAAGTTGTGGAGAGATGACACTGTGCATCGGGATGGGCTTAGGTACATGATACGGGTAATATTGATAGTGAGAGGGGTTCAGGCCAGCAGAGCACGTTGTTCCATAGAATTATTATTTGAGCTGAGATGACTATGAATATAAAAAACTTGGCTTTCCATGAACCTTGAATATAAAATGTGTGTTTTATAGGCGATGGTGTACATGAGCACATTTTGTATGGCTGTTGTTAGGAGGATAGATTATAAAGGACGTGACATGACAGTGGTCGGCTCTAGCCGGCTTTTTACGGCAGAGGAATAAACGTGTTCTTCTTTTTGGAGATTGAGAATTGAAATATTATGTAGCATGTATAATAACTATGTGTATTATATTTTGGTTATGCGGTTTTCTTCGTGAATATTGAGAGTATGAAAAATAAAATGTGTAATGTGCTTTTTGGCTATGGAACTGTCTTGCTCAAAAAAATGATTCTTGGATGCATAAAATTGTATGAATATGTTTATTGCTCTATATGATATGGTATGATTTGTATTTTTTATAGAGACAAGTAGGTACTAACATGTGGATGTGGAATTTTTGCAATGTAATGAGAATAATATAATGATCATATCCTCCTCTTCTCATCGTTCTCCATGCCCATGCCAAGAAGAAGTTAATACATAGAAAAGCTCTCTCACTTTATTTCCATCCCTCGTGAAGAGTGAGTGCCGAACTTGTGTTCATGCCCATTGTTCATGTTCATATATTATCATCATTCCATTCCAGAAGACCTACACAGCCCACACAGTTCTTGTTGAATCAGGTGACACCACCATCCTCAATTGTACATCACAACAGTATCTTTGGTTGACCTTGACATTCGGAAACGCAACTGAATTCCTTCAGAAAAGGTAAGGGAAATTATTTTTTGATATATTTTGAAGCTCTTAAAGAATTAATTTGTTGTGGAATAAATTTCGGGCACGTATAGATGCTATTGTACTCTTGGACAGACAGACGATTAGAAATAAGATATCGGCTGAAAGCAACATAAATTGATATGTTTTCAACCATAATTAGTTAGCAAGTACAATTTGTTCTAAGCGCTGTAAAAGTAAAGTTCGAAAACTATCCACAATGAGTATGTGCCTCCAATGACATTGTTTTGTAATTCCTTTGCTATTTCTCGATTACAAGTAGTTTTACTTTGATTTCACTTATTTTGCAAGAAATGAGAGATTATGAAATGGCTTCATACTGTGTATGAAATACTGTTAATAAGCCGGCAATTCAATTTGCAAACGAAAGGTTCAAGGTTCACAAAACAAAGATGATGATAGCTAAAAATCGACTGTAATATATGATCTTTGCATAGACCCAATGCGAAACTTGGGCAGGGCTCCATATGTATTTTGTCATATTATTAACTAATACATGCAATGCAAGCAGTACTTAAAATACTGCTGAGAAGTTATCATACAGTTTTTGTATTTGTGTGAAAATGCAATTATTTTGGCTACAGTTCCACATTATTATGTGAAGACGCGCTCTCAAATTATGTCATGCCAAAAACAGAGCCGCAAAGAGAGAGAAACTGTATCTCATTTCAAATTCTTTTAAAATGTATAAATTTGCATGTATTTTAGTTCCTGAAAATTAGGGTGAAAATTTGATTTATATACAGCAAAATAAATGGCCTGCTTGACGAAAATTATTAGTTTCATAAAAGCATATAAAGCATTGCAAATCAATCAACCCAAGTATAAAAAATTGCACATAGATGTACACATTTTAATTAAAATTTTACACATATATAAGATTACCGTTGCGCATTAATCAAATGCGATTATGACACACATATCTACATGCTTTCAATGATATTATTAAGATTTCCTAAGATTTAGTTCAAGGAATCATGTTAATCAAAATTAAATTTACGGTTCGACCTTCGTTCCTGACTGTTCTGAATAATAATCAACATCCAAAAATTGATTTAATCTCTGGAATCACTTGTTTCACAATAGTGAAACTTTAACATACATGTATCATCATTATCATCATCGTTCCTATCTGTCAAGTTCATGAGATGACATTAAATGATTGGTCATGGTCAATAAAAGTTTATTTTCTTCACTGCATTTAATCAACTGCTACAAAATACATCGGTCTATATTTATCACAATCTAAATAGTAGCAGTAAACTAGAGTGTCATGATCATGAGCATTTTAAAAACTAAGATTAAAATTCCAAGCCTTTATTTAATGCAGCGGCAGCAGTTTTCAGTTATGTTGGTTGTGGCCTTGCAATTTGTAGCAATCTTTACCTGATACGATGCATGCTCATAGTTCTAACTCCCATACAAGGATTTAAACTCGGACTGTGAGGATGATATCATGTTTAAGTGCTAATCATGCACTGATCTTGGTCAATAAAATGGAAATCCAACTTGCCAAAGCGTGTCTATTGTACTACAAGAGAAATGATATAATACGACATGGTTTTATATTATTCATGTTCCGTCCGATTCCGAATGTATAATTTTAAACCATGTAAGGTTGATTATAAAATGTATAAATGTACAACGGATGTACTTGTTGTAGTAATTTGGGTTCATGATCATGGTTCATGATGCTTATTATACGCTTGAAGCGTCAAGAACCATTGCACTTGTCCGGTGACTGACTAGCTCCAGCCGCAGTGGGGATCGTGTAGTAAGTAGCACGTATAGTACCCATGTCATAATATAGCACTGATATCACGTATGCATTTTTTATTCTGGAACGTGTACTGCTGCACTGTTCTCGTGATTGGATAGGATAGGATTAGTGTTGAGTAGAAAGATAATGGTGTGATGTGATGAATAAACTATGATCACGAAAGCGAAAGTTCATATCATGTGCATTAAACACGACACAAAACAGGATTGAATTTTCTGGACAAGATTCCGACTGTAGTAGATTGCAAACCGCACATATTCAAGAAAGAGATGATATACTGTATACTCATATATACAGAGGTACCTGCAAAGAACATCGGTAATCGGTTGGGTCGTAGCAGCAGCTAAGCTTAGCAGTTCTCTCATCTCTTGAAAAGGAAGTTAGACTTTAGTTGGTTACCGGTGCTCGACAAGGCTGTGAAAGTGTTCTCCAGCATTAAATTATCTTCATTGATTCTCAACTGTGTTTTTTAATTTGATTCTTTAAATTGTAAGTTGTATTTAGTGGTTTGGGTGTTTTAAATATTAACGTTTTGGTTTGGTTTGATTTTATAATACATTTTCAGACTAATTCATTAAATCCGTTACAATTGCTGTAAATCAGGTTTTGAATTCCTGTCGGAGACTTTCAAATCACATCGCCATGTCTATCAAAAGCATCAAGGCTCGCCAAATCTTCGACTCCCGTGGAAATCCCACCGTTGAGGTTGACGTGACCACTGACAAGGGACTTTTCCGCTCCGCAGTTCCATCTGGAGCTAGTACTGGAATCTATGAGGCTCTTGAACTTCGTGACAATGATAAGGCTAACTACCACGGAAAGGGGGTTCAAAAGGCTGTTAATAATATTAATACGCTGATTGCCCCAATTTTGGTTGGATCTGTAAGTAAAAATTAAACATATTGAAAATGATTAAACTCAATGGAGATTCGGGTGAGGAATGATGTGGAATTTAATGACGCCACGGTTTAATTGATTTACAGAGCCTCAATGTTACCCAACAAAAGGAAGTCGATGACGCCATGTTGAAGTTGGATGGAACTGAGAACAAGGACAAGTTGGGAGCCAACGCCATTCTTGGAGTATCTATGGCCGTTTGCCGCGCCGGAGCTGCTGAGAAGGGTGTTCCATTGTTTAAGTAAGCTTATTTCTGTAATTTCTAATAAAACTTAGATTACTTTCCATATTTACATGATTCTAAAATGTATTGTTTAAATTATAGGTACATTGCAGAGCTTGCTGGAAATAACAACATTGTTCTTCCAGTTCCTGCTTTGAATGTCATCAACGGTGGCTCCCACGCCGGAAACAAGCTTGCCATGCAAGAATTCATGATTTTGCCTACTGGTGCTGCTAGTTTCACAGAAGCAATGAAGATGGGATCCGAGGTTTACCATCATCTGAAGAGTGTAATCAAGTCCAGATTTGGTTTGGATGTAAGTAACGCAATGAAAATTTTCATAAAATTTACAACTTTTGTACTATAGCTTTGCATTCTTATTATATAGGCCACCTCAGTTGGAGACGAGGGTGGTTTCGCTCCTAACATTCTCAACAATAAGGATGCTTTGGATCTGATTATTGAAGCCATCGCCAAGGCTGGATATACCGGTAAAATTGAAATCGGTATGGATGTCGCCGCTTCTGAATTCCACAAGTGAGTATAACTTGAAATATACAAAAAAAATATAAACCAAATCAAAAAATATGACTGGAATTCGCAAAGTATCTTTAAATATTAATATGCTATAATTTTCTTGTATTTATAGGGAGGGAAAATACGATCTTGACTTCAAGAATCCTGCTTCAGATGCCAGCGCATTTTTGAGCAGTGATAAGCTTGGGGACTTGTATCAAGAATTCATCAAGGGTTACCCAATGGTCTCAATTGAAGATCCCTTTGACCAAGATGACTGGGATGCGTGGTCAAAACTCACTGGAAATACTACCATTCAGGTTGGTAATGTTCTGCTATATTTCTTAAAATAATAAATAACATTTTGCATTTAAACTGTTGTTTACTTTACTGATATCTATATATTTCATGTTTATTTGTCAGATTGTTGGAGACGATCTCACTGTCACCAATCCCAAGAGGATCCAAACTGCTGTTGACAAGAAGGCTTGCAACTGTTTGTTGTTGAAGGTAAACCAAATTGGCAGCGTTACTGAAGCTATTGCTGCGCACTTGCTTGCCAAGAAGAACGGTTGGGGAACAATGGTCTCCCACAGGTCTGGTGAGACTGAGGATACTTTTATTGCCGATCTTGTTGTTGGACTTTCCACTGGACAAGTAAGCAAAAATCTGAATCATAAAATCATAGAAAATTTATTCAATATACATATTGGAAAACATATTTTAAATTATTACATATTCAATTTAATTAGATCAAAACTGGTGCTCCATGCCGTTCCGAGCGTTTGGCTAAGTACAACCAAATCCTCCGCATCGAAGAGGAACTGGGCTCCGCTGCCAAGTACGCCGGAAAGAACTTCCGTCAGCCAGTTTAAAAAGTATACAAGAAACATTTTTCGGACAAAACGGAAAGTAGTGATAGCCATTCTCTCATTATATAATCAACTGAAAAAGTCTAAAAAGATAACCTGATGATAAAATGTGACTACAAAAAAATATATAATCAATTCATGTCAATGCTAAAACCAATCAGAATTATACTTCTAGCTTTAAAACACATAGATGTGTGAATGAACCCAAAAAAATGATAAAATGTGTATTAAAATAGAAGAAAAAGCACATCAAATACAGAGAGCGTAATAAAGAAAGCTATTATATTAGCCACACGGTATTCTCTATTTAGAAAAAAAGTTTGTCACTTTGATATTTTAATTATTTTTTTCACGCACAACATTACATGCGCACCTTATCATTTACGCTGGTCCGGCTTTCGTGCATAGAAAAGGACAGTAAAGTTTCATTGAAATATGATCTGCAGCATTAGTCTAAAATATATTCGATCTCTAACAACAGATGTACAATGTAAAAATTATTACAAAGAAATGCACAACAATACGCATGAATATGCATGATTATCAGTTTCTCCATTAACGCCATCACTTTACCGGAATTTATGTGTTCGTAACCTTTTAAACTTTGTCCAAAGTTCCGTTCCGTCGGTCCTGCCGCCTGAAAGGATTTAATTTCAATATAAAATGCAAAAAATATATTCAACATTCAATGCTAATGCAGCGTGAAAACGTAGCGGTCACCATATCCAATCCAACCGGCGAAAGATGTGATCGCATAATGGCTCTGTGTGAAGGTATTGCTCGTTTCGCTGCTACGTCCATTATGCCCCAATGATATGATACCGATACCGGTAGGGTGACTGTAGTAATACAGAAGCTTCACCATGTCAAGTCAAACCTTTTATTACACAATTTATGCATGAAAATAAAATAAGAATAAAAAGTGTATCAGTATGTTCATGTTTTTGTGTTTGGATGTCCATGAAGACGTACTGGATCACTGCTCCTTTGCTGATGATCATGATTATTATGATGGCCAACAACAACTGCTTCTCTCACTCTCTGCAAAATAAAAATCACGGTGACGGAAGGATGGTCTTCTGAGTGAGTTCAGTCAGTCAGTGTACATATATTTACCATTATACAATTTATATATTTCTCTGTTCATATAAATCTATTTTGTTTTATGGTAGGCCAAACGACAAAGAGCATCCGTATTCCATATATCCCAATAAATTTTAGTTACTTTTATAGGAGTAACCAGAACCAAAGGCTAGCAGAAAAGCAATAAATCTCAAAAGACATAAGAGAAGCAGCTGCATCGAGGGAACTCATCCGTTACATGAAATCAAAAGAATGAATTGAATACAACAACACAGCACACATCACATCTCATCTCTCTCTCTTTCTCTCTGGTACTATATGTGTGTACACTGTGTACTTGTACTCACTTTGAAAAATGTACAGGCGACGTGTCCTTTGCGTTTTCATCATCGCATTACCATTCACCGGGTTGAACAAAAGGAAACTGAAAAACAAGCAGAGGAACAGCAGCAGCGGCAGTGAAAAGTCATCAAATCATGTCTATGAGAGTCCAACAAAATCCAGACATGCATGCTTTTGTAACTTGTAGTGCGTAAGTTACAAAAACTTATACGATTTACCAAATATGCAATATGTATCATGCATCCAAAAAGAATTCAATATCTAACTAAACCAGTTCTATCAATTTCTTCTGTTCTCTGGCGAATATTTTGGTGGTATATGGTATAGTGGCAATGATGAAGCTGGTGACTCCAGTAGTAGTGGGCTAACTGCTGTGATTTTCTCTAACTGTTGTCCTGTGAAAAGATTTTTGTTCCATTTCACCATAATCATCATTCCAGTAATTCCAGCTCCATATACATTAAACCATTTACATTTTTACATAAAACAGTAGTAACTTTGTTGCATTCACAATCAGTATTCAATACACCTTTTGAAAGGGTATAACTATAATATATTATGAGCATGATGGTCTTCTTCATCAGCATTATCATCTCTCTCTCTATCATGCATGCCAAGCTGCTTGCTAGTTAGTTGGTTTAGTAGGTGCATTTATAATTCGTTACATGATGGGTGAACACAATAAATAATGTGAAATTACTGATGTAGTGCATGTGTGTGTACACATGGGTCATTTAGCCATTTCCAGTCAACCTTGTTTTCTAGGAAAAAATATCATATTCTAAATTCTAATGTGAATATGTGAACTCCCCATTTTCTTTCTTTTCTTTTTTTCTCTCACCCTGATCTCCGGCGGACACACCAGAAATACATACGATTACAATGGAAAAGTCATTAGAATAGAAACACACATACATACGGAACACGGAAAAACATAAATCTGAGAGAAACATTTTCATTCGTTTGCATTTTATTTATTGCGTAAATATAAATAGAAGAAAGAAAGAGGAAAAGAATAGAGGGATGATGCGATTTTATTTGAATAGATGAAATGAATCGAAAAGGCCAGGACTTCCGAGAAATGATAATGATACTTTTGACTGGTAAACTAATATTTCATGATAAACTATGTATGTCTAAGTGCATTAATTATATGACCACCAAAAAAACATGTATGCTTTTCACCGTTTTAGCTTTGACTGGCTAGGTAGGTTAGAGTGGCGGAGGAGGTGGCATAAATTTCAGAAGCTTTCAAAAATGAAAAATGATTAATAATTGGTTTGAAACTAGGAAGTAAAAATTTCTTTCACAAGAGAAAAATCACACTTTATTTTTAAAATTATAAAAACATCAACAAATATTTACACGTACATATAATACGCTATAACTCAGTAGATTACTTAAATCCCCTTTATCATAATGCATAACAAGCTATGTTAATATTTATATAGCATTTTATCAAGTAAGTATAATAATTAAAACTACGTTTTAACATTTAGTAATTAGTAGCTTTTTGAATGTAGTGAGTCGTACAATATAACTTTCAACTTTTAGGATGAAATTTTTTTTACACAAAAGTAATGTAGATCAATATAAGTACTATATTTTGTGGAGCAAAAAAAAGTGGTGGACAATTAATTAGTTAATCAACTGCTTTTATATTTCTGTAATATAATTTAAATTTGATAATACCTATCTAGAATAACAAGCTATGTAATAATATAGTTTTAATTGGCACACAAAAAAGCCCTGTGATTTATAACTTTCCTCATCAATAAGTACATTTAGCTTAGAGACGTAGTTTTGTCTAATTACATGATAATAACAACTGGCTTTGCGTTGCATAAGCATTCAGAGAAAAAACGTTAAATATTACTTTCTTTTCTCATTAAACTGCATTTTGTAATTTGCTGTTTTTGTAGTATACTAATCAACTTTTGAACTCTATGTTTCCTTGTTTTTTTACATTATGTTCGGTCACGGTAGAAGTAACATTTTCAAATACAAAATTATAAGTAACAACCTTCCTACTTCTGTCGAATTTCGTAAATTAATCAGATCAAATCACAAAAGAAAAGAAATCTGTGTAAAATTTTCCTGTCGAAACCACAAAATAAAACGTCGATAAGTTGTGAAAAAACTACACGATGACTATACTGAGTATTTTTTTACAAATTGGCTTGTCAAACAAGCCTCTGCATTGCATCCAAAAACGTGTATATAACACTGTTTTATAATCTATGCTTTTGTTCGTATATATTATTACTTGGGATAGTTGAAATGGGACAATGGGATCATTTATTGTAAAATTCTTGGAAATTCTGTGCGAGTTGTTAACTCAGAAATTATACAGCAAAAATTATGTATTCCTGTCTATGTACAGCCAACAGTTCAAAAAAGGGACTTTTATTATTTATTTCGTTCCTCTAATCGTATAAATATTCATCATTGTGCATTGCATTGTTGAACTGTATCTTTGCATTGATCAAAAATGATTTTTTAATAAAAAATAAGCATTGAAATAGTGGGAAATGTTGGGGCGGTTGTTTGAGTATCAACGATGGATGAGTTTTATGAGCTATATTATGTATTATACATAGTTCACTACATTCTCCAAAAAAATCAATCTATAGATCTCAAAATAAAAATTTAAAACTAACTAACTTTACATACATTTTTATACGTTCGCAGACGTAGTATTAAGTAAGCCTTGTATTTATTGCGCTATCTTTATTAGACCGTGCGAGCTTTTGTTTTACTGAAGAAAACGTTTTTTTAATTAATTTCAGTAAAATGAGTAATTTTTTTCTATGCACTTTACATATTTACACTTATTGCTAATTTGTTACGTTATTAGTTAGAATGACTGTTTTACTGATCAAGTCAAATTTGAAATGTTTTCGATACGATTCTTCTACAACCACTCAACTAATTACATACTAAACTCTAGCTAAGCTCCGAAAAAATGATAAAATTAGAATAATAGCTTTTTATAATTTACCTTTTTATGTAAGTTTTTTGTTTGACAATGTTTAACCTCAGGTCACATTAATCCCACTAAAATAAACGAGTACACTTAATTTTATAATATATTAGCCTGCTATTTTTGAAATTTTAAATTAAACTACGCCAGATCTAAATCTAATGATATAACTATCAACAGTTTGTTTCTTTTTATTCTCGAAATTTTATTGCTATTTAATTTTTTCCGCGTCTTCAAAAGGTTTAGCACTGTAATAGGAACTTTCATGTTGCTTTCATGATTGTGTGCTTTCACTTTCACAATTTTTTCAATTATTAATTTGTTTAAATGTTAATTTTAAATTACTAATTTACTAATTATTATGATTTTTTACTCAAGATGCTTGATCCATATAAATATTTTTTTTAAATCCTTTTGCTGCATGTTCAATTTTACAATTCGATTTCAAATGTTTTCATCATTCAGCTTGACTAACTGTCGATAATGATATTCTTCTTGACAAGTGTTTGCAGGTATATTCGGTGATTCTAATTATCTCAATATTGTTTTTTCTTTCTTTTTCTGTTTTAATCCCAAAATTTCTAATCTCAGAGTACTTCACCATTCACAATAAAATAGTTTTGAAGTTTTCAAAACCAATTAAATTACAGTTTGCAATTTTCCACGCTATTTACGGATCCAGAAAACATTTTGATATGACTTTAGACTCTTGTTGTGCCTGAATATTTGATTCATATAACTAATAAGTTTTTTTTACTACTTCTCAGTATTTTCCTGAATTTTGTTTAAATATCTACATTTTTTTGAATCTTTATAGGTCCATGCCCATATTAGTATACATGTGTGAGTCGAGGTAAAGTAGTATATTGTGAATGTTTTTTTGTAACTTCACAGTCTTCAACTAACTATAATATATTATGTATAAATGTAGTACGCTAAATTTAGAATGTATATTTTGTTACATAAACTGTATTGTATTACACATTTCAGAGGAACTTTCGTTGACATTTATTCGACCCTTTTTTATTAAAGTGTGAGTCTTCATTGTCTTCAAAATTTAAAATGTCAGGTTTACGATATGTCGAGTAAGTTATTTCTTAACTATCTATTGTAGAGTAATATATATTTTATTTATGAGCACTACTATAAACTGTACTGGATTAAGCTTTTGTTTGATGTGATTTGTAATAATTTGAAAGAAGAAAATCTACAAAATGAGCAAAATATCGAAAAAGAAAACTATAAAGTGTGAATATATTTTTAACCAACATACTGCGAGCTTGGAGGCAGCTGTCCATTAGTTGGATCCGGTGCAAATCCATTCATGAACGGTGGTGGAGCATGTGGTGGCATAGAATAAAACTGGTGATACCCACCACCCGGTGCATTAACAAAAAGTCTTTGTTGATGAGGAGGTCCTCCTCCTGGTGGTGGTGGACCAAGGAAAGAGGGAGGCTGATGTCCATGTTGATCATTGGCATTACTCTCAGCATTTAAAGCTTGACTGTCAGCAGAAACATATGATTTAAAACCACTTGGAACGTTAAATGCTGGGCTGGTTCCAATCATGTGACTGTGACCCGATGGAGGTTTTCCCTGAAGACCCATCCCTCCTGGACCTTTATTGTTGGTATCCATTAAAATAATATCATCTACCTGACTTCCAATTCTTCCTGGTGAAATTTTTGGAGGTGCAGGTGAATTATGGATAATTGGTGGAGAAGGACCATAGCCTGACCTACCATTGGAGTCTGATCCTTTCAACCCACCAAAATCCTTCAAGGGACTTCGGTCCCGGATCAACTCTGCATTGTTGTTGTTAGCTGCAGCAGCAGCAGCCGCGGCTGCGGCCGCTGCTGCTTGGGCTTGCTTGTTCATTCCATTTTTTCCTCGTTTTGGTGGAGGTGGTGGCTCTTCAGGGAGATCCTTTTGCTTTATAGAGTTCTATACGCACAAAAAAACACAAAAAATTATGATATAGAAAATGCTACAAAAAACCATCATGTTTTTTTGCCCTGTGGTGTGGTAAGTTGTGAGATGCGCTGGGAAGGATGAGAACGGAAAGTAAGCAAAGCAGAACAGTATCAGTTTCGTGCACACACACAAGTAGCGTTTGGAGAAATACATAATGCTATATAGTGCCGAAGCGCACGTCACGAGAATATCAAACATGAAACCCGACCACATCCACTGGGGCAAAATGAGAAAATGTGAAAAATGTTAACTTTATTGTACTTTTTCGACTTTTACCTTGTGCAGCGTGGTTCCGTAATGCCTTTTCAAGTGACCACTGCTGGTGAACCATTTATTACATGCGACACAGTTGTATGTCTTGGGTCGTTTGCACTCACCCCCTTTCCACCCCTTCGTTTTTGCTTGCGCTGTAGCAGCCGGTGTTGTGGCCTCGTTAGGCGACTTTTGTGCGGGGGATGGAGCAAGAGGTGAGCTCATTGAGATCCTTTCAACTGGCCTGTTATCTGCAGGCTGAGCAGTCATTGGAGTGAAACCTGGCCCTCCATTTGGCTGACCAAATGGTGGGGGTCCTCCATGAACAGAAACTGGTGGTGGAGGTTGTTGTGGAGCATGTTGAGATGTGGGTGGTGGCGGATAATCCAGAACAGAAGGTGGTGGCTCAGAGGAAAACTGTGGTGGTGGTGGATTTTGTCTATCTAAATGATCGTATACTGATGTGGGTGGGGGTGGAGGTGGAACTCCATGATGGGGGTGATGAAGGGGTTGTTGATGATGATGGGGTGGGGGTGCACCAGCATGCATGGCATATGGAGGAATACTTGCATGATGATGAGGATCACCAAAACCAGGGTGATGTGGTGGTGGAGGAGGGTGATGACCATGCGGGGAAAACTGATGGTGGTGCTCTGGTGCTGGGATTCCATGATGACTCCACCCATTACCAAACATTGGGGGTAAACCGTAATGTCCCGCGAAAAAGTGTCGATCCCCAGGCGGTTGGTACAAGTGGATTTTATTAGAATCCAAATCTAAAATTTCCGCTGATTCTCTAATAGCAGCAGCAGTAGTTTGCTCCGAATTAGTTGGAGGAGGTTGGGGTGGCCCACCTCGGTGATGCTGTGGATCACCTCCACTTTGTTGATGGTGCTGATGATGATTTGGTGAGAACATGTGATTTTGAGCAATCATAATTGGAGAATGGTAGGGGGAATGTTGGTGAAGATTTCCATTCAACTGGCCATTCATATCAACAGGTGGTTGTTGTTGCGGAGGTGGCTGCTGCTGCTGACTGAAATTATTATTACTTTGTCCGTTCATCCCACCACGGTATGCATGGTCTGCCATGGAATGTGGTGGTGGTTGATCTTCATTGCCACTGCTCGCAGAACTACTGGTAGTGCTGCTTCCTCCATACTGAGAGACCGGTGGGAACTGACCGTGCTCATTGCTGCCATTGTTATTACTGCTGGGACCATTTGGGAAAAATCTTTGTTGCTGCTGAGAAGCTGCTCCGTTGCTTCCATTTGTACCATTGCTACCACCAGCATCAATGGAATGTGGAGTTGGGGGATGAGAATTCGTAGAACTGCCACTTGTCGACATATCAGACATGGAGCCTGGCTCCGACGAAGAAGAGTTGATATTGTTGTTTGTCAGGTTTGTGCTGCTTGCGGTATGTGTATTTGGGGAAGTTGATGGATTGCTTACAGGCGTAGTGACCGCTGAATTTTTCTCTGAACCGATGCTACTATTGCTGCTATCTTGATTAGCCCAACGAGTTAATAGATTCTCTTTATGATAGCTGAGGTGTACTTCGAGACTCGTGCTGCTTTCAAACATGACTCCACAGTCCTTACAAAAGTGGTCGGGTGCTGCAGTTGTTGGCGGGGATGAATGGGATGATGATGATATGTCACCATTAAAGGAAGAAGATGAACTACTAGATATAGTGCTGCTAGTGCTTTTTGGAGGTGAGGGAGGAGAAGAAGGCTGAAATTGCTGCTGATGATGCTCCTGTTGAAAATGAAGTTGCTGGTGACTGACCGTTGCTGCCATCGCTAGTGTCCATTGGCACTGTGATACAAACTACTGCTGATCGCTGAAAAACCACACACGCACAAACCAAAAAATTATTGATTTTTTCTCTCAACAAAGTAAAAATCCAATCAATGCATTCCATATAATTTTTATTGAATATTATATTTCCTTATAAAAAATAATTAAATATATATATTTATGCAGACATGTGCATGTGAATGCCTACCTAATATGCACACAACTGGCTTTATGTGAGAGACTACTTAACTTACAAGCTATACTGTGATGGTGTGATTGTGATTATGATCATCATTATCAAAGCTGCTGCCTGCCTGCGTGCTGAACGTATGCAAGCTTCTGAATTCTCTCAAAAGACACATTTTTTTCCTCAGTATTTTTACGAATGCATTGCATACAAAAAGCATTCAAAGAAAGCTACAGGTGTCTTTAACCAAAAATGTTATTTGACTTGACTTGACATGCATACATGCATGCATGTGTGTTTGCTGCTGTTTCTTTTTTAGAGAGAATGCACGCATCTTGTGTAGTTTATTATTATAGGTATCATTACAATTTTTATAGTAATTTTCTACCATACACAATAACATGCATGCTTAGTTATTATAAAATATATAGAAAAAGACAAGATTTACATACTTCACACTAATTGCCATTTAACCTGAATAATTATCATATAATTGCACGATAGGAAAAAGACATAGTGCTATCCGTCTACGTCTCACTGTTTCTTCTTCTTCGTTACAACATCTTTTATCGTACATGTTAGCTCTCTGCTTCTTTTGACTTCACATTTTTTATTTTTTGGTGCACATCTGATATATTTTGATGATATTATTCCTCTCACACAATCGCATCAACTAACATCATCACCACCGCTTTTGCAGTAGCAAAGACAGATGAAAAAAAACTGTCTAAATCGAAATGAATAAAAATTATTATGACTGAACATGCACTGCATTCACTCACACCACACGGCATTGATGATGAGAATGACCATAACCAAGCAAGCCACTATTGTCTACTAGTTTTCTTCCTCCCTATCATTTTATAAACTTTTTTTTATTATTAATTCTGTTCCTCAGAAGCTAACTGTTGACTATCTCAGATATGATATTATGCAAACTAAATCATTTAATTTTTCTCACATGTTTCTTCTCTCCCCGACTATTATTATCATCATCAAAAGCGAAAAATCTCCAACAATAAACAACAATCACCACAATGATACGTATTTTATATCAAAGTAAGATCATCATCATCATCAAGTCAATTCCTTTGAAAAAAATACTGACTACTTACTGCCCTAAAGCCATCCGTCCGTCATAATCATCATCATCAACTCTCATAGTAATTCTGCTGATCTATGCATAAATTTACTACTACAACTTCTGCCTCCTCTCGTAAGGCCTGTTGTTTGTTGTGACGTTGTGACTCATGCATGCATGCATGCAAGCAAGCAAGCATGATTTTTTTTATATTACAAGAATTTTAAATTCTCATTTTGATTCTCTCTCATTTCGCACTATAAACCCGTATATTCTCGTCTGCCAACTAGTGCAGGACTGTCATGCATGCTATTTATTTTATACAGCAAAAAAAATCAAGTCGCTTTACGAAAGAGTATACTTTCCTACTTCCAGTTTTAGTTTCACCTGCCCATTTTTCTCGTTTTTCTAAGGGTCACCCACCACAATCGTTATCAGATCAGACAGAGACGGTTTCAAGTGAATCTATAAAACATTTTTGATACTACTAATCTGCCATCATGCAATAAAAAAGTTCATACAGATGATTTAGAGCACATAATGATAATATCATTATCATCATCATCTTCTGCAGTACCACCACCGCATCATCATCATCATATAACATTTAATATAATAACAATACTAAAACGTAAGAAAAGTACAGAAATCGTCTATGTCTGCTCCAAACTCACAAGACAGGCTCCAATATAATCGAATTTCAGTAGAAACTTTTAATTATTATTGAAAAAAATTACCTGTACAGTTCCTTTCATGATGATGATATGATATGCTTAATGTTTGATAGAAACAGACAAGGAGGAAAATACAAGAAATATGACGGTCATCATATTATCATCATCACAGCATGAAACTTTCGTATTTATGGTAGGTATACTTGCACATATCATATCATTTTAAATGATGGGGATGATAATACCTCCGACCAATTTTTGATACATATATTACACCGAAGAAATAAAGTGTGCGTACGTTACTTTACTATACTCTACTCGGTATAAGAAATTATGTTGCACCATCCACTGACTTGACTATATATGTGCACTTGGTCAATTCTAAAAAATCATAGGATTGGTTTCAAGCAGTTATTAGGTTCCAAGAATTGACTCACTCTGAGAAGGAAAAAAATTCTTCCTTCTTTCGCTGCTTATATGCTTTAATAATATTATAAAGCGATTTAGTAGTTTTTTTTCAAGAAGAACTCAACTTAAAACTCAAGTTCATATTTTTATTATAACCATTATATTTTTGTGTAGTGATATATATTGTATGTATGTACTTACGCCCTCAAGGCATTTTATTATTAAGAGAGAATGCCTCTTTCTTCTCTTTAGTTAGTTAAGTGGTTGGAGCCAAAATTGAGGTTATAGTGGCAGACAGGCAGTTCTGGCGAAAGAGACGAAATGAAGGTGGTGGTGGATGGATGGACACAGACAACAAGATAATATATCTATAATACATACATTCCTACATCAAGTATACACGTTCATTTTACACAGAAGAAGAGACTTTTCAACAACAACAAGAATACTTGCAACAAGAGAAGAGAGCCTTTGTTGTGTACTACATGAAAAATTCATGTATGCACTTAAAAGTACCAAGCCAAGAGAAGACCAACAAGTTGTTTATTCACATTTTCAGCATAACATCAGTGTGTGCAGCAGCAAAGAGAAACTTGTACAGAGAGAGGACTGTCGGCTTACAAAAAGCCGTACATATACAATATACACTTCTGAGTTCCTTCCTACGACAGTACAATATTGCCATAAAGGACTCAAAAAATAAAAAATAAACGCTTTGCTTGTGTATTAGTATGTTCTGGTGTGCAGTACCCATCAACCACCAGTACTCCGCCTGCTTAAAGAATTTCGCCTTTGTTCTCCATTTCTCTCCACAACTTTTGCTTGATATAATGAAGCACACATTTTATGAATGCGTGAATATATGGCTGTTGGAGTTTAAACTAAAGCTGGATAAATGTTGGGTACTGAAAAAGAATCAAGTGAACCAAACCAACTGGTAATCCACCACCACCAACAACAACGAAAGCTATTATTTTCCAGTAAAAATTTAATACACTTCATTTCATATATATATTTTTCATAACTTGCATACTATTTCATGGAAAAAGGCAGAGAGTTGCAGTGTAAAATTATCGATGTGATGAGAGATGGAGAGATAATAACCATCTTGCGTAAGTGATTTCTAATGACTGTTTTGTTAAATTCATTTTGACAGTAAATTACCACCCATTTCATGAACAAAAATTTTTCTACACACAAACATAAACGCTCTACTATGCTATTAACACATTCCTCTAAATTCCAATTTCAAATCTTTGAGAAAAAAGAAAGTTTTTTAATTTTGGACTTTACAATCAGTAGTCTTGCATAAATACTTCACATTTTTTTATGTAGACAAGAACTCTGGAAGGTCCTCTCTGTGAAAACCATACTTTTTGACAATGGGTAATTCGATTATTACACCGAGATACTGAGCATAGGGATGCTGGAGCTATGATATGGTATGATGATTATTATTATATGCACACCTATCAATCATAATTGAATTTTTGTGGTACTGTGTCCTGCCCACTTACTCTTCCCTCTTGTCATTCATCTTTTTTTTTTCAATTTTCTATCCTGGAAAAACTGGATCGACAAAAACCAAAAGAGTAACTTTTTTTCCTTTTTGGTTTTCTTTCTCTCTTGTTGGTCGTGGTGCCATACTCCTGCTGTGTTTTCTGTTGTTATTTCATTTGGCATGGAATTCGAAATGCCAATCACGAGACGAGTGTCACTCACTCAGAGAGAGAAAAAAGAAGAGAAACCAGCAGCAAAAGACGACGATCATCAAGTCATAGTCACAAGTTTCAGTACATGAAACAATAATAATAACAAAATAGCATAACCAGCAATGGCAATACCAGAGATCGTCATCATCGTCAGAGTTGTTTGTTTGTTACTTACTGTTCATATCACAGAAGTTTCTTTTTCATGAGAGGTTACTTGTATTATGTACATATTGTGATGATATATGCAGACGGTATGTGTGTGATGTTTTTTTTTCTACAAAAAAATACACTAAAATTTCTCCCACAAAGCATGCTTATAGCTAAATATTGCCTTTGAAATTTAGAGACAGACAGTCACAGAGAGAGAGAGACTTTGATGGTTTTCCAAAAAAGTAAAAAAGACCAAAGTCAAGTCAGCATCAAGCAAACCAGAATATTTTTGTGTGGGAAAGAGGAGCAGATGAAAAGAGACCAATGCAATGTTCAACTGTTTGTTGGAGTGCGACTTGCGACTTGAGTGATGTGGAGTTGAAGAGAAGAAGGAACGTCTTTGCAATGTCAAGAGATGAGACACGTATTATTATTGTTGAACTGAACGACACCGAAAACGACAATATGTCCATACTGACTTTACACAATACAATGCATTCCAAATTGATGTTTGTGTGATGTGTGTGCTGTTTGTAGCAATACCATCATCATCATCATCGTCATGAACATTGCAATGCTTCTTTCATTCTTCTCTTTTTTTCACTCTTTGAATTTGTTGAGTTGAGTCGAGTGGACTATTTCTCTCTCAAGTAAAATGCAATGATGGTTGTGTGATCTGTGTGTAATTCACAGTTCCGGAATTTTAATATTGTCGCAAGACAGTCAGCACAGCCATCAAGATGAATTTTACTGTCCGTTTCCTTTTCTTTCTTCCAAAAAAAAAAGTATTTCTCTAGACTAAAAAAAGTATTGACTATAGATTGCGTATCTAATCTATATTTATCTACCCAAAGCTAGTACCATGTCAAAAAGACATACCATCTTGCATGTACATTATCTGCTGAACTGAAGATGAAGTGAACCAAACAACTAACAAGTTTCCAGAGAAAAAAAGATGTTTTGAATATTTCCTCTTTTGCTTTTAAACGAGGAAGAAAAATACTAAGGTTTTGCTATTTAGCAACATTGTTGGTTATATGTACTTATGTATTTCTTTTAGTCAAAGCTGACGAAAAAGGAAAAACTTCAAAGAATTGAACAAAAAAATGAATTTGGTCAGATGAACAATGGACATGTGCTGACTTTAATCCTTCAATGGTTATGATTATACTGATCTAGTAACAAATCAATTTTGATGTGTAAATACTTTACTACCACAACTCAGTCTATCATATATCAACTCTGCCGATCGACAATTTATCTCTCCACCCACCCTTAGCATCAAGAAAATCGTATTATGCAATGCATGTATTTTCGTAGTTATCTAAACGAATTTGAACAATCTGGATGGATACACACCTATGGATATCGATAGCCAAGAAGTTCCTACAAAAACTATTGCAGATGTTAAATTAAGACAAATATTTTGAAACCCAGAATATGGGCTTAAATATTATATTAACAAATTGCAATAAAGAACATTTTCAATTAAATAGTAATTAGCATATTTGATCAATCAAAATGTAAAAAAATATTCATGGGAAAATCTTTTCCTTTTTTACATTTTACTTTTTACTGCATGTATATTTACGATCACACA
>JAQFZH010000062.1:0-63600 GCA_034695485.1 Entomobrya nivalis | reverse complement strand
TTTTTTACTTTTAGAAATTCTGACGTAAAATAGCGTGGAAAAGTAGTCATTTTATTAGCTAGAAAACGTTTTTCCCTTTTAGTATTAGTCCATTTTCTTGAAATCCCTGTCGCTGTTTGGAGAAAAAATGTGTGTTTGACGATTAAATAATTTACAACATTTTTTTATTGCTTGCTGAATATAACAGATTTTCCAATTTTATTGTTGCATTTTTACATTTTCAGACAATTATTGTGATTTGTTTTTCTGTGTTTTTACTTGTTGGTTAAGCCACCTCTGTAAAATGCTATTTTTACAACTTTTTACAGAGAAACTTGGCGCAAAAGAATAAAAGAACAACGTGTCAACTTAAAACAAGAAAGAAAATCTCTTGTCTTTTACGCTAAGGTGTAAGGCATGCGTTGCAGAAAAACTTTTCAAGTGGATTCCTATTTCTGTTGCAAGTTGCAAAATATGGCGGATTGTCGTACTCATAGTTTACCTACCTTTTCCCTTCTACTTATAGTGCATCATTATAAGAATATCAGTTTATGTATGAACGATAACTGTTTGTATTTCAAAGTGGAGAAAATAGAGAAAGTAAGCGTGTAGCAGATTAGTAGCGGCAAAAAATTGTTCAGACACTCAGACGCTCTTTCAAGCAATGAAACACTTCAGAGTATAACTTTATATTATATTTAGCTTGACCTGGCCATATGAACGTTGAACGTACGTACGTATTATGTATTAGCAATTTTTTCGTGAAAGAAATCATTGAGGGCGCGTGTGTGTTCAAGACATCTTTTTTGTGCGTATATGTAAGAAAACAACTAAAACAAGCTAATAACGCACGAATTCCCGTTCTGACACACGTCTTAAACGAGATAAATTGTGGTAAAACGTAGTAGAAAAAAACACGTCATAATGCGATGAATGCTTGTAGCAGTCAATAGTACAGTTTTAGAGAGTTGAGCACGAGGTATTAAGTACTGGACTTATAAAGCCGATTGCAAACAAAAAAATTCATTGTTACAAACAAAGTCATCTGAGTAGGAGCAAGAACTTACTTCTTCGTCATCAGGAAAAGTAAAGTTGTAATCTCTGAGGGCTCTGTCTTTGACACTTTGTGAAAAGTTGCTCCAGGTAGATGACCGTGGCATCAGAAGAGAAATAGTTAAAAGGGCTTGGTACGCTTCTCTGGCCATAAAGTCAGTTTTGTCGTCGCCCTTCGACCACACATTTGTCTCGCTCGGCTTACTCTGCATTAATGATAGTGGGGATGGCATAGATGGAATGCAAAAAAAGAGATTATTATAATGAATTCTTACCTGGTTATTATATGCCTACATATATATGAGATGTAATTTTAAATCAAGATATACACAACTTTTTATTATCTATAAGTACTTTTGTACGACTTACTTTGAAAAGCTCAACGTCTAAAAATGCCCATTCTCCTTTTGTTAAACCCCGAGCATGTGCCTTCAACATAAACTCTCGAACCAAACTTTCTTGGAGGCTGAGTATCACAACTGTGGTTTTCCATAAAAATATATTTGGTTACTTTCTTCCATTTCAATATGATATAATAAGTAAAAACGTATTAAATAATTCATTTTATAATGCTTTTTATATGGCAAATAATGAAAACACTTTTGATATTTACTATCTTCTAGGAGCCTTTGGATGGCTTAACTTTAGTACAGTGAATTAATAATAAAGAATTACTTCTGGCATGTGGAGTGATTTCGGTAAGCGCTTCGTCCATGTCTAAGAGATCATTGCCATCGATATCATATCCATACACTTCATAATCAGAATCTTTCAGGCCGTTGATCAGAATTCTCCCTGAAACATGAAAACAGAGTAGTAGGGGCCTAGTCACTTGACGTGTGTGCTACTTTTGCAGGATAAACGCGAAAAGCTACTTACACAGCTACATACTATATACACGTACTATGTAATACACATAGACATAACTATGTTGTTCTAGTATACTCTCAGGATATACATAAAAATCTTGAGGCTGACGCCACAAAATTGAATAACAAACCCTTATTTATGATCATCATGTCCTTACATGACATGTACCATCATCATGTCAAGCTCACAAGAATTTCCTTAGTATGATATCCCAATTTGTTGGGAATTAATGTATTTTGTCAATTTTGAGCGTAATACGTGCATGCTTAGCACTTGGATATAAATAAAATGTTCGACCCCACATTAAGCAGAACGAGAATAAGTAGTCGTAGTGTGAACAAAGACTTATAAGGGCTTAACTAAAAAAATCAATGCTTATGCTACTATTGGAGGCTGGCGAGTGTAAGAAGATTTTTTACATTAACGAATAGATAAAATTACGTGGGAGAAAAATGGAATAGGAAAAGGACGAAAATAAACTGGACAGCGTTTACAAGAGAGAGTGAAACGGGATTATGTAGGTATATTAAAAGCAAGTCTATTTTTCGCAGGAATCGTTACATGGGATTTATGCAAATTACTTGCTAATCCCAAGTTTTAATCATAATAGAGTTAAATCAGTAGCTCTGGCATTCCTAACCAGGTTTAAATCTTTTGTCTCGCCATCATCAATAACACAACTGTAATGTATAATTTATGCGTGTTCAAGATACCGACAGATGAATGACAAGCTCAATGAAAAGAATTTTGGCTCCATTAATATAAATCGGTAGGTAATAAGCTCATCATAAACTGCTACAGACAACATTAATAATATACATTTATTAGTTGAGGTTGTAAGTTGTAAGCTTCATTTACCGACAGTGAAAGAGAAAAGATCTGTTTTGTCATAGACGATGGCAAGATGCTCCCATTTGAAACGTTTGCAAATCGCATCAAAAACAAGTTTCAGTCGACACTGACAATAGGACAATCTCGTCAGCGTTGAGAACTCCGTCTTGTCACCAAAAACACCCTGTAAGACAATAAAATAAAGTGGATCTGATAGTCTGATGATACATTTCATAAAAAAGAAAGAGATAAACCGATTGCGTTGCATAACAGACAGATGTTATTGCTTTCCACCACCAATACGCTATCATCGCAGTAAAAGTAAAACGAAGGCACGAAAAATCTCAGAGGAAATGAAAATAAGGTAAATTGATCTTCAGTTGTTTGATGCAGTAATCAATGACAGAATCCATTAGTTTTCGCTTTTTCGTCGCGCAGCAACACGATTCCCCTATAATTACACTTTGGCAACTGTCATCGATGATGCATTCTGCAAACATACATATCTCCTAGAAGAACTGCAAAATTTCACAGACAGATAATGAAAGCAATTTACGCATTCTCGTAAACATCATGTAAAGCAAAACAGATCAAGAGATCATTTCATCATCGGAGTATTTTCATGGTTCTTTGATTCATTGCCTAAAATTCCAATAACGACACTACGCATATTTCTTCATCACTCTACTCCCTTGCAGTAAAAGATGGCACAGTCACAGTTACTGATAGAGATGTATCAAGGGAGTTTATTACATAGAATATAAGTACATCTAACACGAAATGGCGCTTTATAATAACTAAAATCAGAATCGGCAAGGGATTTACAGAATATTGCTAAAGTAATATTTTATTTCATGTCATGTAAATCAAATCGTAAGTTGAGTAGATAAGTGTTGTTCAGCATTCCTCCAATTAATTTAATGATATTTTTAGAACATTTTACATATAATTCTGCTCTACTGAATTGACCAAAGTACTAATATAAATCGGCTCTCAGTTTGGCGTACATGTTTTCGCATTTTTATCACCCTTAATTCCTACTTTTCTACTGATTGCGTTGCGTGTCCACTTCAATTCGGCAAGAGTAACAATTGTTCCTGTTCCACTATCAAAGTTCATTTACTTTTCCCTTTCAAATTTTGTTTTTGTTCCCGAAATGAGAAGAGGCAGCGATTTCAGTGTCGTTGCTCATATAAATGTGGCAGTCAGCAATAAGTTTATTACATCACCATTATGCCTTTGGGAAAAAGTTGGTATTACTAAACTGAATGGTGAAGTATTGGTATATAGTTCATAAAAATGTTGATGCCAAACATTTATTTACGCAGCATGATACAATCGTACTACTGTCCGATGTCCTTCTCCCATCCGCTGCTTTGTTCCTACATATTGACAGCCTTTTGCAAAACCATGTCACTTTCCCTAATAACGACCCATTGGATTCATTTGATAAAAAAAAGTAAGAACTCTAACGCTTTTTAAACCTAATTACACAGCTATCTTGCTATGACTATGACTATGCTCATGAAACCATTTATATGCATGCTTACTAACACAATTTACTACTTTTCCGCTAAACTATTTTCTTTTTTTCAGCCGTTTCAGCCTCCGAGATTGTTCGATTTTACAGTACCGTACTTTGAAATGCATTTGTGTTGATATTATTATTTTTTAAATGAAATTCTAACTACATCCTGAGTTAGTTTACTTTTTGTGCGAATATTATAACATACCGTATGGTTAACTTTAAGCTTCTTGTTCAATCCTCCGAGTAGTTTGTCACCGGATACTTCGCTTTCCGTTGATGGCGGCTATGTACGCACGCATTCCCACAATCCAATTCCATTTTCAGGATTCATGAAAAAAGTACACATACATTGAATGATTTTCAGCGTACAATATTAAGTGATATCTAAAATGTTTAACAAGGTGTGCTCATGTACCGAAAGACATAAAAAATCTACCAAGATAATTAAAATGCAGAAAAATACCATAATTTGTAACATTTTGTCTAATGAAATGCTAACTGGTAGGGTGGTTGGTGGGGGTAAATATGAAAAGGTGAAATATAATATGTATTTTAAAAATTACGAATACGGTTTCTGTTGAGTGATGACTTTTCCACTGAAAATGCTTGAAGGTGGTTTTAGATAACACCCACAGCACCTGTGGTCGAAAACTCGAAATCAGTCATAAATCAATGCAATAGTAATGAATGAACTTACTATCAAGGTGCATGGGTTATGCAAGCTAAAGTGTATGCAAAATAAATTCAGTTTCTTCATGCTAAAAGGGTAGAGTTGGTAGACAGGCATGATAAAGTAGCTTAATAAAATAAAATAAATATATCGTTATGATGTATCAGGAACAAACTCCAAACAGGAAAAAGTAAAATGCTGATAAATCACATACTTTTTTCGTAAATATCTCGCGGGTTTGTTCCTGGGAAAAACCATATCAGAATCAAATCATCCACCCAAGTTAATAACGGTTCATTTTTTTTATTTATGCTCATTCAACAGGTTCTAACTATCATCAGTTAGACCATAAAACTGGTTGAAATGAATTGAAGCTGATAAAATAGAATATGAAGTAATGATAAATGAAATAAGGTAATTTGGCATGGAATACGTGTACACTATGCTTCGCAATGCGTCAAAGATTTCTCTGTCTACCGTGTGCACATTTATTTAAAAAGTTATTTGGATGATATAAAGCCAGCTCAACCTTTCCTGTTTTGTTATGTTGTAAAACCTGAACCGTGCACTTTTTGATGATGAGCATGGGCAATTTCTCTGTGTGGAATTTCACTCCTTTTCCACTCCGAACCAACCACGATGTTCTAAAGCCATCCGAAGTATTCCAACAAACTTTCATGCTTTCACGCTACTCTAACTCGCTACTATTAAATTTGATGATGAGTCTACCACACGCAACGAAGAAACCATTTTTTTCGTCTTCTAAAAGAACATAACAAGTCAGTTCCCTTGAGTGTATCTTTCTACTTCTTAGCAATTTCGCGAAATCCTTTTTTATTTTGTCAAATCTGTTCAGATATTGTTTTTGTTTTGTCAAACTCTGGAATCTTTCTCCTTCCTTTCACAATCTCACTCTTAAAATCAAAAGGTACTACTGTTTGTTTGGGAACTGTATAAGCTCAAAAAACGTAGTTACTAATGCCTCTCGAGGTTGATTTTTGTTTTGTTTGAAACACAAAAAGGAAATCATACACGGCTTTCACTAAAAGGAAAGTAGATGGACCTTAATATGAACTGTATACAGTTTTATTCTTGTAACAAAACAATCTATAGAATAACACTATTGAAGCATGAAAATAAACCAACCTGGTAAACTAGAAGAGTTCTCATTGTACCTTAAAATATTTTACAGATGAAGCCATAATAATAAAAGCCTTTTTTAGAATGTCACTTATGCTTTGTGTAGAAGATGTCAACAAAGGATTCCTTCATCCTTCATATTGATTGTATACAAAAGTAAGACTTTAAAAAGGTCAAAAATTGTTTTAAATCGAAGTCCGCAATTCTGCAATGCATCACTTATTTTTTGCATTATTAACTTTAAAACTGTATTAAAAGATGACACTCTTTAAATTGAGATCTTTCAAAGGGTTCGACCGTGCAAATAGCTTCTGTAATATTTTTTAACATACATGTTGGTTTTAAATTTAAATGCTTGCTAATTGAATAATTTTATTTGCATATAGCATGTTTATTTTTTCTCTCTGAAAATGGAACAAAATATCTCTTTGTTTCTCCAAATCTACATGTACATTATAATCACTTGGTCACATCTTCACCCACACATTATGTCAACTAAAGTGGGAAAGTTTCGTAAAGGAACAATTTACCCAGCTAAAATAAGCTTTTTTGTGAAAGTAGTTTTTCTATCGCCAAGGCCAGGATCAACGGATTCGGCTCAAAATCAATAAACTGATAGTGTGCTACTAATAGAACATCCCCTAAAACCCGACAGCGTGTGTCCAAGCGGTTTAAACTATCTTTCAAGCAGACCATTGTACCAATACATGAAACTATTGTAAATGTTCTAAATGAATTAATACATACACATACACCCATATATGTATATGTAGAGGCCTAGTCTAAATGAAAACTTAAAAAGATATTAAATAAGTGTATATATCAAATACATTAAAACAGATACTCATTTTGCTTTTTGTGATAGAGGGTTAAAATGTGGAGCGAAATGTTTTATGAGAAAATAAAAAGAAGCTACCAGAACGCAACAAAGCGGTTCTCATGGGAAACGACATGAAAATACGTACACCTGGCTTCTTATTCTTCTTTACCTGGTCCCCTAGTCCCGTTACGACTGGAATATTCCAATAAGCTGAAAGACGTGCTACTGGCTCCAGAGCAAATCCACAAGCAGGTCCAATAAACGAAATAACATTTGAAAGAAATCTCATATCAGCAGCAAGGCCTGGAGTCAAGCTGTTGTCACAAGTGGGATAGCTAAAAAATATATTGAAAACAGAGCAGTAAAGAACAAGAGTAGTAAATTAATATTACAACGTGCATGCTAAAATTATAAACCATTAATAAATATTTATAGACCATAATCCTTCTTAACTACGTTGACAACTGTTCGCTAATTGCCTATGTTGCTCAACAAATTTTACACTGACTGAAGAAGAATCTATGCATTCTTTTATTTAGTTATTGGGGCGTTTTGCATCTGATATTGCCCTTCACAAGAGTATAACTCATGGAAAGAGTAAAACTTGATATACAGTATATACTGTACTATTCTTTGACGATAGAAAAGCACATCCTGAAAAACGTGATGTGCGTGCATTTGTGTGCAATGTGTATGTGTGCTCATTTGGATTTCATGGCGACTAGATTTACGAATAATTGATTAATGAGAGAAACTGGGTAACACAACATAACATATTAAGAACGTCTGCATAGCATTGTTATCAAGTCATCATTCTATACATATAGCAGTTTTTTAAACTACACATATTGTGCAACAGAGCTAACACTTCAAAGCGGCTACAGCGATTCTATCTAATAACTTAATATCTCATAAGATTGTTGCGAGCTCATATTAATTTGGTTAAGCTTTCACTCTTTATTAGCTACTCAATTTTGTTAAAAGACGCATGTTTGCTTTTTAACTGAATGGCGGGGGTGCATTCATGTTTGTCGATGAAGCGAAGCATGGAATAATCATCCATTGTTCCATGTTCTATGGATTCTTTAACTCACCTTGCAACTGTAAACGTTAATATTTCATGAGTGTCCCCGAAGAAAGCAGATGCAAATAAAAGTTTTGCTGAGTGAAATTATACTTTGAATTTCAGACTCCAGAGATTTGCTTCTAATAATGGACTGTAACTGAACTAGCCACAAAGATTTTGACTCTGTGCTCTACACAGTGCAGTTTTTATGCTGTATGGTGTATGGAAATAATGTGTAGTAATTTTCTGCACCATTTTGTCCTCTTTTGTTCGTGTATTTACCTACCCACTGCGTCTTTTTATAATCAAGTTTCTTTTCGCTCTCTTCGTTCGAAGCTTTCTGAGTAGCTTACTCTTAACTAATGTTTACATTTCTATAATGTTGAGTGAAAATAAATTAAATATGAGATCCTTATCGTAAGGATATGCGTTGGCGTTGGGTATTGTGAACTTGCGAGCTTACGTTTTACTGTACCAACCATGTATGAAATTTGACAACAATTCTATCAGTTAACTTCATCGTTTTATTATACTTGAAAATGAAAATACAATTTGGCCGCCTGCAAAAAGCTGCCCAAAAGACGTGATGTATTACATCCTTTGTGCAAAAAAAAAATATATTACTTAAGAGAAAATAGGAAACAAGAAATGACTACCAACCTTTTTTGAATTTTATGTAGAAAAATTTTATGAGGACGGAGATAAACTTGATTGACAATGTCAAGTGCCATATCTACAGCTGGAGAGCACTTTTCCAAGTCAAAGCTGGATCCTGTACCGGACACCAAGAGAACTCCAACGTTGTAATGTGTAAACTCTGTGGTGTCATATTCAAGGAGACTGAAATATGACGAGACAACCATTTGCGAAGTTGGCCCATCAAGAAACATAATATTGTCTTCACTTCCAGTAGCATCACTACCCGCATCAGCACTATTTCCTGTCTTATCATCATGTTCAAGTTTTATGTCAACATGACTCTTATTTTTCCATTGTTCATGGTACAAACGCGTATCAAAATTTTTTACCAGTTTACTTATTTTATTAATGCCACCACCATTCCTCCAATTATCATTCATATTGTTATTAAGAATTGTACTCCCAAGATTGTTGCTAACAGCACCACCGAAATTAGTACCATCATCCTCGTTAGTCGTCTCGGAACGAGGATTTTTAATGCTTTCTACCGTCGAAAGACTAATGTCCCCACTAGTATTTATACTGCTTATGATTTTCTCGTTGACATTCAAACCATACACGTTTTCATTGGAATGTCTAGATCGTCTATTTCTGCGGTTTCCACTACCACCACCATTCCTATTGCCATTACTATTTTTGTAGTTTTCAATAACTTTTTGAAAGCGTAGTTCAGGAAAACTTGTTTGGAAAGTAGCACCATCACTTATTTCAATATCACTGTCACTTTTCCCATATCTTGTCACCCCACCACCAACGCTGCCAGCACTACCAGCCGAATGATGCAAAGTCGGTACACTGCTTGGTAATGAAGAGTAGGGAGGAAAACCATACACATTTGTGCTGTAAATGTTCACAACTTGGTTTCTACTATAAGCGTCGCCATCATAATGATCACGGTGCACTTTCGAAATTTTTCCAATCATTTCTTTCGACGGATAAATGTCATCCTCATACTTGTCTGTGCTGGGGAGATTTCTTTTGTTTGTGTCATCACCAGCGAACCTACCACTACCACTGCTGCCACCATCATTTCCCCCTCCTACAACAATTTTATGAGAACTTGCAGAGGCCACCACGCTAGTAGTTGTGATCACCATAAGAAAAAGGAACGTTTTCCAGTATTCAAAACATAACGATATCAATGAACTGCCCGAATTTTTGGTACTTAGGCGACTGTCGCCATTCAACTCTGAATTTCCGGCGAGAGAAGAAGGAAAGTGGGAAAGTAGCTTGAGAATTTTTCCATGAAATGTAAAATATGAGACAGGAGTAGTCCGACAAAGCCGTTCTTGGTGCTTGTGCCATGAATTGCTCCTTGGATGAGATGGGATTGTTATGACAGAGAAAAGAGGAATGATGGGAAGTAGAAAGGAGTTGAAAATCCCTTTTGCTGTAAGAAGGCTCCTCATTTTGGTTGGAATGATGTTGAGTCTCCACATCCGACTGAGCTATCGTGCTCTTTGGCCAGTTGATTATATAGAAAATGGAATTTGTTTCACTCTCTCTCTTCCAACTTCCAACTAACTTGTACTACTCGCTTCGCTTCTGCTGTACAAAACTACACTTACTTCAGCTTTGAAAACTGTTTCTCTTCTCTCCCCAGAAACAAAAGAAGCCGTATCGTGTCGGCTACTGTTCCTTACACACTATACACCCAGCATGAAATTCTTTTCTTGCCGTGTAAGGCGTATAAAATAGTATGGTATGTTGTGTCGAATGGAGAAAATAGAGCCTTGTAGCCTTTGCTCAAGTTAAACGTAAAGAAAAATAGTAGTGGACTGACGACGAAGAGAGAAGAGTAATTTTTATACATACATATATATTCCAATTCAGTTTACTTCCAACTTCTCCTTCAAATCATTATAAATTTGGTATAAAACATCTTATTGCATGTTTAGCTTATTTTTTTAAAGAATCTGTGATCTGAGCATGTAGTCTTGAAGAAATGTATTGCACCATGACAAGCTGCCAGAGAAATCATGTATTTATAACTTATTGGCTATTTCCTTAAAAAAAAGGAAATTATGAAACACATGAAATGAGAAAAAAGGACCTACATTTTTGTACATGATGCATAAAGTAAAATGCATAGTGGAATAATAAGCAATCTTTGTCACTCTACATAAATCTTATCAGTGCAAATTAAAACGCAGTTATGCTGTAGTTCCACTTGAACGCAATACAGATTCTGAAGAAAAGACTTCATTTTGTCCTCACGGTCAACTCATTACCATTCCATCGTCATGCCACTGTTTACACAGTCTTCATTCACTGTCTCTTTAAGCAATCCATCCATAACAGTTCACATGTTCTCTCTTTGCAAGTTTCAATGAGGCTGAAGAAAAAGACGAAGAAGAAGCATTTAAAAAGTTTCATTAGCAAACGGTGCCTCTTCACTGCATCCTTCCCTTTAGTTCTATGCGTATAGATTTTTATTTTCTATTGCGCGTAGTACTTTACAGCGTGGTTGGTAAGTTCATTAATTAATGTTGATGAAACTGACGCAAGAAAAGGAAGCAAGCAGTGTAATTAATTAAATAAAAAAGTATCTTTGGAAGAATGGCTACTATGGTCTAAAAAGGGAGAAAGCAAAGACACTATAGACTAGTGACATTTTATCTCAGACTGTGTGCAGTGCTCAATGGATCCATATTCATTTTCATGGTTGCCTACGTATTTATAACTTTGAGCTAAAAAAAGAGGAAAAAACTTTTTGCTTTGCCTTTTATAAAACATTGGAAATCAATAAATACTCTGAGAATACATAGTGTACAAAGGCGATAATTATATATTCTGTACATTAGGTAGCGACAAATTGGATTAGACAGGTTTAATTATGTGTATTTTGTTAGAAAAATTGTACAAGCCAATTTTCGTTAAGTAAGGAGGGTTTCCGTGTTCCTAAAAATCTTTTATTTTATTATTCACACCGTTTTTATTACAGAGTAGAGTAAGTAGAGAAGAGTCTTTTTGTATGCCGAATTGCCGACCATTCGGTTAGATTTTAACGAGTTTGTGTATATGTAAATTGCACTGAAAAGTGCACCATACATATTGTAGCGTAGAAAGTTATATTCTAACTCAATAAGTTAATTACAAAAATTGAAATGCTCTGATAATATATTTATTGTTTATTATAAAGATTACGTTGTGCGGTTATGGGACTTTGAAAGAAGAACGTGTAATGGTAATTCATCCCATCATCAGTACCATTTTTTACCCATAAATCGAAGATTATTTAAACTCTAAGTATAACGTGACTTGTTTCAAAGAGTTATATTACTTTATGAACACCCACAGCGCATTCGATAAAGCGACACACCACTACCACTGACATCAACCAGTACTATTCAGATATTTAGCAGCTAGTTTATTTAAATTGAACGAACTCATTGGGCCTTGCTTTTGTACCAACTTCAATGCCCGCATTCACAGCACTTCATTCAACATTTTCTATGAATCCCATGCTTGCAAATATTGCGAATCTATGCCTTTGACGAGTCTTTGTTTTGAATAAAACTCCAAAAGCCACATCTTTCAATTAAAAAGTTAACTTTTCTGAAAGTTACTTTTCATCACTTGACTCGTCCCCTATTAATTTGATTAAAGACATTAATGATAATTAGGAAAAACGAGTTAAGAGGTTTTAATTAAAAATATGCAGTCTATATGAGACCCATTGACAAATCTTACGATTTAACAACTGATTTCCACTTATCGTTAGTAACGACTTTAAATATACTTATTAAATACGTATACAAGTACGTACAATATCAATATCAATAGGTATAGTATGCATGTACTTAAAGTATATGTAGGTAGTACACAAGTGCCAAAGCTGAAAATGTTTTTATGAGCTTGGAACAAAATTGCAATGGAAAAAACGATCTTATTTTAAAAATAGCAATAAAGTAAGAAAAATTAATTTAATTTTACAGAAACAGGATTCTTGTAGAGGTCTAAATTTTCATTTTTGGTGGCATAATCAAAACGAAAATGATTTTTCTTACTCTCGATTTGAGATTTTATTCGATTTTTGATGTAAATCTGCAGTTTTCCTGTTGATATATTCTGGAGCCATTTCGCTGCAAATGGTAGGTTAACATGCAAGTAATATGTAATATTTAGTTATGTTAGAATCTATAAGAACATATTTTATAAATGTAACCACTGGCCATGAAAATTTGCTTTTGTAGTTTAACAGCAAACATGAAAAAAACACATGAGAAACAGAAACAATGAAAACCTATAAATCCAGTTGTATTTTGTCCTTTTTGGGAGATGCTTTCCATTCGTGTCACGAAATTCGACAGTGCCATCCCATTTTTCTCTTCCAGCTTGTCCCTCTTGTTGTTGATGAATTTAGAAAATGGTGGTAAACAACACAACAATGCTTTTTAAATTGACAAGCTGACGAGCCGAGCTGCATCAGCGTCTTTTGTCCACAAGGCAAAGTTCTGAAAAGGAAGGAAACAAAAAAATACATGCGGATACTGGATACCGATCCTGATGGAATCCCAAGAGAACAATGATTTTGAGTGACTGTAAAAAGGAGTTCGGAAGAGAAACTTATGCAGCAAATACGTGCAAATATGACACTCCATTGTTGTGTTTCCACTTTCTACGGAGAAAACTTGTAGATCGATGTTGTGTGTAGAAAAGAAAACTGAGTGGCCACACATCCTTCCTCAGCCAACATCTCATTTATTTTCTCAATTTTTCTGGTTTCCATTTCACGTTCATCTGAGAAGGTTGTCTTGTTCATTTTAATTTTTACAGATTCTATGTATGATGTATGTACTTATTTTTTGAGAACCTGACATGTTATGATATGTGTGCAAGTATTAGGATCTCCTAAATTAAGTTTGATACGATGCTTTTTTGTATTATTTTGGCTTTTTGTCGATTATGGTTTCGCAAGCTGGTGAGTTGCAAATTATTTGCATAATGCCAGCCATGACATTTTTTTCTTCATTATAATATCATATGAAACACATTGTTATTATATTATCATGAAAAGTTGTATGCTGCTTTTCCTGGTAATCAAGTTGTTTTTTTACATTGAAGGAATACCTGTAGATTTGCAATACGGTTTCGACTGTTTAAACATAAACTAATACATTTTTGGCAATGATGAGAAAATTTGTTAGATTGCTTGGAAAGAAATGTGCGTAAAATTAGCTTAAAAAATTACCTTCACGTCACAAGTTCTTATTTCTCAAAATAATATTATGCATTAATGGAAATAAAGCATGTTCAAATTCCTAGTCGCAGTGGCTACTTTCATTCAACCTCTATGGCTAAAGTAATATATTTTCTAACATTGCCGACAATCCAAACGCAAATCGGAAGATTTACTACGTACACGTACAACATACCTAAGCGTAAAACTACATACATATTTTAGTAAGTGACCATGACCACTAGGATGTAGGAAGCAGGTGGCGCAGCGTGTGACAGTAGTGTGACCCAACCACCTGCAATCGGTTATGCAACCGACTTTTTTTGCTAATTTTCAGATTACCTGTTTGCATGTCTCCAGACGCTTGCTTTCTTTAAGTGCCTGCAATCTGGCTGGCTTAGAATTACCATGTAGTCTTACGTTGCCCATAAATAAGTCTCGTAATATACCAAAATATAATTTTTGTACAACTTTTGCATATGCATATTATTTTATTTATACGTCTTACTACTGCTGTTAAAATAAACATGTTATTATTATTTATACGCACATTCTAAAATTAACTTTAAAGCTATAATTCATTACAAAATTAATTGTGATGAATGTGTGTATGTTCATAAAAAGAAGTCTGGTAACTGATGACTGAATAAAAGCTACTGTACTTGTTTTTTTCATGGTTTGGATTGGTTGCGGTTGCTGTCCTCCAAAAAATCTTGCTTTTATGTTGTTGGCTGAAAATGTATGAAGTATGCGACTTCGGCACCACCACCACCGCACCGGCAAACGGGCAAAGTTGTAGACACGCATGCATGCAAGCAATGCAATCGCAACAGCTAGGCTGTTGAAGACTTCTAGGAAGTGATTTGTAGCATTTTTATAACAATGCCCTATAAAATTAGACAGGCCATTTACTTTCCTAAATCGTCTCGTCAAACGAACAAATGGCACTAATGGTTGAAATCAGTAAGCGCAACAAGTTGTCCAATATAAACCCTTCTGTTTTAGCTTTAAAAAATAATTACAAAAAAAATTGTATAATTTCATTTTAATTCGTGTGAAAAATGATGTCGGGAATTATGGCTAGTATCAGATTTCGAATTGTAGTATCCCAAGTGATAATCACAAGTATTGGTTTACTACTCGTTTACACATTTTTAACAAGAACACAATGCTTATCAGCAAAGAATCCAGAACTAATCGCGTTTAAATCATTCTCGAAATTGTTGTCCGAAGATGCTGACTACCCCAATAATGTAAACCGACTACCGCAGGATAATCCAGCTTTAATAAAATACGCTTATCATCGGCATTTGACGCCACCATCAAAGGAACCATACAACCTACCTGGTCCTCGAGAGTCAAAATTTCAAAACTCATTTAGTTATACGGTGAATAAGATGTTTGATGGAAAGGTAGGTAATTCACGTGGTCAGATAAAATTTTACATTTAACACATTGCACTAAAATTAGAACTGTTTGTTTTACAGAAAAACGGAACTTTTATAGAAGCAGGAGCTTATGACGGTGTTGCGGCTTCCAACACTTTATACCTGGAAAAGGTTATGGGATGGACTGGTTTGCTGGTTGAGTGTAATCCCGTGACGGTTCCATTTTTGAAAATGAAAAAGAGAAAAGCATGGATTGCCAATGTTTGCCTTTCGCCCTATAAGCATCCTGCAACAGTAATAACATACATGGTATAAAGGCGTATGCAGATTTTCAACCTTTTAGGCGTGGTTATGTAGTTTGGTTTTCTTCTAGGTCAATTTTTCCAATCCTACTGCGTGGGGTCCTAGTGCCAAAATAGGTCTTCCTGCTGACTTGTCTAAATATGGGGTACAAACGGATTGGACACAATTTCAAGTTCAAGCGTTACCATTATTTACTCTTTTGGCAGCGATTAACTTGACAACAATAGATTTTCTCAGCTTAGATGTGGAAGGAGCGGAATACGACATTTTAAGGACGATTCCTTTTGGAAAGATACATATTATGGTACGTTTAAAATACAAGTTGGAAAAACATTGACTTTTGTCTTACCAGGTAAAATTATAATTTAAAAATGTATATATTTTCGTTTTCCAAGGCTATTTGCTTAGAAGTGGATCATTTCAACGGTACAGCCAAGACTAAATTGGACGATTTTATGGAATCAAAAGGATATAAGCTATACAATGATTTTACATCGGATGAATTGTATGTCCATGAAACATATTATGATTAGTATACCTAAGAGACTCAGAGGATTTGTAGGATGTAATAACGAATGTCTGTTCATTGTTTGATATAATACCAATATGATTATGACAAATATTGTGCTGATTTTTTAGTTAACTGAACTTTGGTTAGTTATCGAAATCTTTTTAGTAATTAGTTTCTTATTTTATCAGCTATACACAGTTAGAGTGCCTTATGCAAATAATATCTATTATATCAGTACTTGGTCAACTGCCATATTATTTCAAACGAGCAAGAAATTATGAAAATGTACTTAAGGTTCTTTTTTCCTAAGACTTCGATAGATGCCAAAATATGCATGCATACGTGTAATTTTTGGGTAGTTTTTTCACTAATGTGCTGCAACTGCAATCTAAATTTTACTAGAAAATTCATACCAATTATACAATGATAGCCCTCACCAAAATACTAATAGAACCCTTCAATAGTTTAGTTACAAGCCAATCACTACTGAAAACTTGACCTAGAATTTAGTTTTGTGGTGTGTAGTTGAAGTAGTAGTTATTTTAGACACGTATTTATTCTCTAATATTTGTTGACTCATTCCAACTTGAGTATTAGCCAATTGTTTAAAAAAAAATATATAATACATACAAATCATGTTTCTAGCTCTTCTCTTAAGCGTTTTTCATGAGTTTCATTTTATGAAAATTGTATTGAATTATATTTATCATTTAATTATGTTATGTGAGAAAGTTCTATAAATTATTAAAATATTATAAAATATATAAAATATTGTCAATATCGTCAGCTTTACTTTAAAAAGTACTATTAAGTAAAATTCAACAGACGAAAGAAAAATAGACGCATGAGAAACAAAGAGACTTATTTCTGAGTTTACATGGTCAATGGTAAAACAGCATCCTGTCACCCTCACTCCTCACCTAACCAGTCGCGTTGCTGGAAATGCGAGTTGAGATTGTGTTGTTGACAGAAAAGGGCGAAAGAGACGTCTTTTGTGTTTGCCGACTGACTGATAGAACAGGGCCGGTACAGCTGAGATATGTTGTTAAAACATGTGCCTTTTTATTACTATGCGAATTTTTAAAGTGATCACGTTTATTTAAGCCTTCTCATTCATTTAACGGGTTAACTCTTTAAAAACTCAGTTGAAGTTCATTCACATTACATTGTTATGTTGAGTTCTTACTTCAAATCTAAATCTTTAAGATACTACCGAAATCTGACAACGCCTTCAAAAGGTACTCCTAACAATAGCATGGCAAGACGTCAACTTTCACAAATCAAGCTTGCATACTACGTGACTTGAGAAGCCAGAAAGATAATTGGATCCCTTCACTTAGGTACAACCTCAAATATACTGACTGAGTAACCTGGTTCTCTGGTTGATTTGCGTCAACATTATTTTATATGTATAAGAACATAGAAACTGTTGTTGGATATCTAAGTGCTTTTAAAGCACCAAAGATCTAATCTTATCAATATCCCTAATCCACTCATTCATTCATTTAGACACATAAACGTCAATAGTTGAAAGTGATCATTGTAAATAATTTTTTAGTGTTTGTCGTACGTACTTTTCACTCGACACTATATCGCGTTGCTGGCATATTCAATATTCACTTTTCCTTAATGTGCGTTGTAGCTTATTTGAAATCGTGTGAAAATTAGATAGGACTTACTGCTAACATTATAGTTTCCCTTCCGGGTACCGGTGTCAGTTTAAGTAGAATTGTATTAATTTTGAAAGCCGAAAATGAGTAATCACAGCAAGATCATCGCACGTTTACTGGAGGCTGCTAAGAGCCATTCAAGGAAGGTGGAGAAGCACATAGGATACGGCACAGCTGGTTTCCGAACAAAGTAGCCAAAAGCCACCATAGGAAACTAATTATTGCAAATATAATCTTTAATTAATACAGAATTTACTCAATTTTTAACATAATATTTGGAAAATATTTTACAGAGCTGAGTTACTTGATCATGTCATGTTCCGGATGGGCATTGTGTCGACTTTACGGTCGAAGGTGGTCAATGGTATGCAGAAATAACGAAATAATTCATGTGGTTTGGCTGATTAGACCTAAATCATGCATTATGCATAAATATGATTGAGTATTTCTTTGTTTGGTAGCTGCAATTGGGGTCATGATTACCGCCTCACATAATCCCGAAGAAGATAATGGTGTGAAGCTAGTAGATCCGCATGGAGAAATGTTAGAACAGAAATGGGAGGTTTTGGCAACGGAAATAGCTAATGTGCCGTAAGAAAACTTATATGAATTTACCTGTTCATTTACTGAGTTTATAACATTTCTATTTCAATTGAGCTGTTTATATTTACAGCGACGACAAGTTAGGAGAAGCTGTTGTTGACCTGATAGAAAAGTCAAGGATTGATTTGAGTATTAAAAGCACTGTGGTTGTTGGAAGAGATACGAGGTAGGTAAACGTTTATATCCGAATTACTTGAGTACAACTTCGGAGGTACTGAATTTTAATTTGCATAATTCAGGAAAAGCAGTCCCTCTTTATCGCAAGCTGTGATCGATGGTGTCAATGCCATTGCTGAAGATACTGAAATAGCGGATTTTGGAATCATCAGTACCCCAATACTTCACTACCTGGTTGTATGCAAGAATGATGGTGGCGTCTATGGAGAACCTAGTGTGGACGGTTACTGTAATAAGTTAGTGGAAGCTTACAAAAAAATCATTGGCAATGTAAGAATTTATAAATATTCCATCGGTAAAAAACCACTTCACTGATTGTTGAGTCATTAGTCAATGGAATATGAAAACTGTTTATTAGGAGCCTCGCCGTGGGGACTACGATCCCGCAATTACTATTGATGGTGCTAACGGGGTTGGTGCGGTTATATCTGAAACCGTCTTGAAAAGGCTGGAGGGGGTTTTAAATGCTAAGCTAGTTAATGTGGGCCCTCCAGGAATACTGAATCATGACGTAAGTTTAATATTTATAAATCAATGATCTCCTTAAAAACTATTTCTTACAAAACTAAATTATTATTTTACGTTTTTAGTGTGGTGCTGATTACGTCAAAGTGCAACAACAAGAACCTTTGAATATTTCTTCCAGTTGTGGAACAAGATGTGCATCATTGGATGGAGACGCAGATCGCCTTATCTACTTTTATTTTGATGCTGGTGGTCAATTCAGAATGCTGGATGGGGATAAAATCGCTCTGTTGTTAGCGGAGCACTTCAATCATTTGGTGAAAAAGTCAGGATTGGACCTGAAGCTCGGAATGGTGCAAAGCGCATATGCTAATGGAAGCTCTACTAACTTTGCCGTGGACGTGCTGGTAATTATGCAATGCAATGATAAAATTGTAAACTTTATTGATCAAGTACAAAAATAAGCAATTATATTTCACAGTGATATCTTCTTTTTGCAGAAAATACCTGTTGTGTGTACTCCAACCGGGGTAAAATTCCTGCATCATGCCGCACAGGAGTTTGATATTGGAGTTTATTTTGAAGCCAACGGACATGGGACAGTTGTGTTTAGCGATAATGCAGTAAAGGCAATCAAAGAAGCTGCCTTGTAAGTATTTTATCTTAATTATGGATAAGTTTCTTCATTGTTTGGCCTCGAATGGTTTTTTATTAGGATTTAATTTTTCTAGAAATACGAACAATGCTGCAGCCATTGAACTGGAAGGATTTCTAGATGTCATAAATTCCACTGTTGGGGATGCCATATCCGACATGCTAGCAGTGGAAGCTATACTCTATTCTAAAGGATGGAGCATTACAAATTGGGATGCCATGTACAAGGATCTTCCAAACCGACAGCTGAAAGTTTCAGTTGCTGATCGTAACATGGTTAAAACAACTGATGCGGAAAGAAAGTGTGTTACTCCAGAGGGGCTCCAAGCTCGCATAGATGCTCTGGTTTCCAAGTATTCCAATGGGAGAAGCTTCGTCAGGTGAGAAATTTTTTGTGTCCGTTAACTTCATAAATAAAGTTTCAAATGGATTTTATTCGGACTTCAATACAATCTATTTTCCTTAAAATATAGACCTTCTGGAACCGAAGATGTAGTACGAGTTTATGCTGAAGCAGATACTCAGGAAAATGCTGATTTATTGGGAAAAGAAGTCGCTGCTGCAGTCAGGAAAATGTGCTCTAGTTAAGGGTTCCGAAGCAATAAAAGGTTGAAAAGAAATAAATGAAATTATTGTAGTTGTTTGGCTAAACAATCTAAAAATTCGTTTATTATGTAGAATTGTATACGTTTTTCACATAACGCTAAAAAATAAAAATTGCGTATTATGAATATCTATTTAGTTTACTTGTAATGACACCGGGGAAGGAATATGACACTATACAAACTCATATCATATCATATGTAATTTTGACTTGAGGTAAAGTTCATTCTCTAGTCCCTGATGAAGACTACTGAATGAAATGCATGTAAACAAAGATGCTGCATAAAAGGGTACTCTAACAATTACTTGCAATGAATTATGTCGAATGTGACATGAGTAGAATGGCATACAATTTCATTTCCAGTGGGTGTCAGTTCTTAATTCGCTATCTTCATTCATAACTTGCAATTCCTGAATTGATGGACTTATTCGGAGATATGCGATTAAACCTAAATTATAAAAAAGTCCCTGTTCCGTAATTAACCGAACACTCATGTTTTTCACGAATTCGGGGTAATATGAGAATTGGTTTCTGAAGTTTTGCCATTTATAACATAACCTTCATAGTGCAGAAAAACAATTAGAATAGGGCACCAGAGAGTATGGTATGATATATTTTGATGCTCTCAAAGATAAAGGGGGGTTATTTCAGAGATATCGTTAATCTCACTTTAAGTTAGATTATGTTGCAAGATGGACATGTAATGCCCATTTTGTCATGTCTGCCAGTTATACATACTTCTCATGAGACGTCATGTGTCAAAATAGTTGAAGAAAATAATGCAAAAATGACTGTCGTATATCTTAATAAAATCATATTTTGTATTTTAAAAAGTATTCAACAACAAGTACAAAGTTCAAAAAACCATTAATTGATTCATTCATCCATTCACACTCACTCACGCTCATCATCCAGGACATGTAGAGAGATTTGTTTTGGCATTAGACAAAATAAAGTGTTGGTACATTTAAAAGCTGTGTTGTAGTAATTATAAACACACTCGGTGGCTAAAAGTACATCACTGGAAGTTAATGTGTTGTGTTGCCTCCTCATTTAACTATCCACCTATGAAATATAAATGTAAGGAAAATACTAATCCACAGGTAAGTAAATGGGTAAGATATTACTCGTACTGATGAAGCGTGACAGTCGACGAGTGCTCTTGCTTTTAAAAATTCCTTTCGCAAGTAGTCTCTGTAATGTCTCTTCTCTGGAGGCACAACCTGAAGACGTTGTGCTGCGTCTTGGAATATCAAATCGCTGTAAGGAGCTGGAGAGAAGAACATTGCGAAACTGCCAGAAAAATAAAACATAATATTATTATTAACATTGAATAATTCGTTGTCAAACGAAACTTCACGCACTCATTAAGCCATTGTCATTAATTTCAAAGTGTGGTGTACCTAAAGTCATCTTCATATTTTCGGCCGTATAATTGTTGAGCATATAAGAATAAATTAAGTATGGCATTGGTTTTTTTCTCATCGTCCTCGTTCCTGGCGTTTCTGACCACTAATGCATTCGCTTCAACTTTCCCCAAGTTGCAGCGTTCATAGTCTGTCGCAGGTGCTCTAGTACCTACAATTAAAAGCAATCAAAGTTGACTTGAGCCAGGCACACATAAAAGCTTCTAAAGCTTGATAAGCTACTTTTTATGTTAAGTTCACTTACCATCACGACAAAGAAGCTCATAATCTCCAGACAATGTATTTCTTGCCCATGTTTCTCTTCTCTTTCCATCAGTAGCTTCCATCACTGTTGTATGCTTTACAAAAGCAACTTGACCACCACCTTCAACAAGACACCTGAAAGCGCCTTCAGAAAAATAAAAACAACGTTTAATTTGAATGCATACTTTCGAATTTAAAGTACTATGTTAGCAATTAAACAATCCTATTTACCTGTAAATCCGTAAAAATCTTCAGAAGCATCTCGGCTGCAATAGGAATAGCTTCGACCACGACAAAGATCACACAAGTTGTTGTGTTCTGTTCCATAGGACGACTCATTACTAAGGGCACCAGGTACACAGGATTTAGTAAAATATTGGGATGCAGCCATTACAGCATCACATCCGTAATTTCTCATTCTGCCACTAGAAATTAAGTAAGCCATCGGAATAATCCAGCCCGCTGCATGGTTCATTCCAGAATGACAAGAATATTTTCCTGAAAAAAATAAAATCGTTAGATTTTGTACAAGTTTAAGGATACCCTTATCAACATTGAAGCATTCTAACAACGTATGTGCATACCTTTAAGATAAGTAAGCTCTGTGTCAGGGTCTCCCTGGTATGCAACTGCCACTGCATAATATTCTGGCTCTCCAATTGTTGAATCTTTCGTGTTATAAACTTCTTGCATGACAGGAATGAGCCCAAAGTGTAGTCCAGCAGTATAAATGTCACCAGCATCAAACATCGCTGCATCAGCATCACTATTTTGTTTAGAAAAAAAGTTAAAGCATATAATTAGTCCATTCGTTTCAAATTGACATCACGCAAAAAAATAAATACATCATTATGTTACCCGTGTCTGATGAGCTGCATGCAATTTAGGTGACTGTGTGCTTTGTAGCATGACATCTCTGGCTTTAACAGTTGAGCATTTAAAGCAGTCTACAAGCATTTAGAACAAACGGTTACATTGTGTTTCGGTATAAAAATTAATGATAATTTTTTGAACAAGCTCATAAATAAGTAATTGTTCGCTTGTGCGTGTAGTGTAGTCACCCTCATTTTTATGCATTTAGTCAGCTCAGCTTCTGAGGTAACACACAAAGAGATACGATCCACAGGGCATGATCGGATGTCCAAAATGGGTTTTATGTGTTCCTGCAAGTACTTCACATACGTTTGATCATGCTCAAAGATTGGACTTAGGCTTCGAGTGGAATCCTGAAATATATTTAAAATTCCCACAAGTTAACCAATTTCCATGGTTTTTTATCGGACAACTCTTAACTGTCATGCAAAAATACTGCTTCACCCTACCAGCACAAGAAGATTGCTACGATTTCCATAACGTGGGGCTGATTCAGTAACCTTAAAGTTGGTGTTGAATGTCTGCTGACCAGAACCAGCTTCTCCAAACTGTCTAACGATTCCTTGTAAAAATCTCTGGTATCGAAGTCGTAACTTTGGACTCTTCACTGACGACGTTACAAGTGAATGCGATGGAACACGATCCCAGTTACAACTTTTCCAATCATCTACATCCCGTCTACTTCCATCCAGGCAGAGCAATTCGAAATATTGCTTGAATTCGTTATAACTACGAACCTTTTTCCTGTAGCTACTTATTCCTTGTGTAGCTGGGGTATCTCCTAAACCCGTTCTATCATCTGTTATAAATCCACGGAACGGAAAAATGGAGGAATTCCCTCCCTGATCTCTGTTATCAAAAGGAGACGCCTGTTGAGGCCGGTTTCCAGCGAAAAATGGAAACTCGGTTGAACTATATCTGTTGGGATCATTAGGATCGATTGGTTGTGGTCGATAAGCATTTAGCGCAGTAAAGTATTCTTTCGCTGTCGTCTGCGTCACAAAAGCTATTTCCCCTCTGTCGAGCAAGCAACCAATGGCTCCTTCATAGCCAGCATAGGGATCGGCACTTGTACACCTTACCCCTGGCAAGTCACTCCCACAAATATCACACAACCGATCTGAATTATCACCAAGTGGATTATACTTGTCTGATAACGAATTCACTGCACAACCCGATCCAAAAAATTCAAGAGCTGACTTTACATGATTGTTACAATCTGCGACTTCCATGTCCTTATTCTTCATAAGCTATATTTAGGAAAATGCATAGAAGTCTTTTGACATTATATCGGTTTACTTGTATTTCATAATTTTACATACCATTGAAATAACTTTGTTTTATATGACCTTATCAATTGGAAGGATCCAACCAGCCATTGTCCCCACTCCAGCAAAGCAAGCTCGTCTTCCCCTAATATCGGAGAGCCTTTGAATTGTAGAATTTTTTGGAACGATTGCCACTCCGTACATGTAATCCCGTTCCCCTGTACCTTCTACGTCATACATTTCTTTTAATATTGGGACCAAACTGTGGTAGCGACCCCCAATGAACACTTCCCCGGGATCAAGAGATGTGATGTCTGCAAGGTTATTGTCTAGTGAAATCATGCAATCATCTTTGCTGGTGTTCTACATACAGTGAAAACGTAACATGACACTCATGAATAATTAATAAATAATAATATCAATAACAAATATTTTTGACACTTTTTACTCTACCTGCATACAACCAAAACGAAACATATCCAACGGTCTTCCAAAGTCATCAAAAATAACTGAGGTTTTGAGTGCCTCAGCTAACGCTTCACATTTACTCTGTTCCTCGACACTTGTTGTACACCAAACAAGTGCATTTTCATCTCTTTCCACAATTACAAGGCTTTGACTACCTGCTAAATCTGAGTACATAATAATAAAAATTAATTGATATACACATTCTATTTATATTCAGCTCCATTCAATGCTAGAACTGCTACATAAGTGACACAAAAGTTAATTTTTTATACCTGGGAAGCAGATAGCCAAAGTGAAAATGATGCATTTCCAAATCATTCTTTACGAATTTGTACAAAAGGTGAAGTTTTAAATTAAAAATTGGGAAAATGTTGAATCAAAGAGTGTCCAGTAATTTACTCATTTTAATAATAAATCTATATCAGTCATGGGAAGGCGGTCAATTGCAAGAATCCTAACTTCAATTACATCCTGTCACTTGTGATAGAACTTGAATGAATTTTTAACGCTAATTACAAATTCATGCAAAGCTATAAAGAGCGGCACACCCTTTCATATGAAAATTTGCAGTCGACAGTTATAAAAAGTGATCTTTTCGTTTCCACTTTTTATTACCTTTTCAACACTACTTGCTCCTCACCTCTTCTCATTTATTGTGAATCATGATGAGTAAGGCAATACATTTTATTTTGTGACAGAAGCGCAGCATTGACGTTGGTAAAGCGAGTATTGTTGTAGATGAGCAATAGTAAATACATTGTTTGAGTTTTTGTGATTGTATAACATCATGTCATATTAACACCAACCCCTGCGCATATACCAAATAGAAAATTGTTAGAAGCCATAATATGAAGCTCATTTTACTGACTGGGTACTGACCTAACAGTGAAAAGACGTGTAGAAGAATGTAAAATGTAAAAAACTAGACAAGCGTATCGTAGTAAAAAAGCGACAGTATTATGAATGTAAAGGCGTAAACGAATTCTCCAGGAGCGTCTACCTACACGTAATAATACAGCAAAGTAGCAAAGCAACATTATTGCGGTAACATTAACAAGGTAACAAACAACAGGTGCTATGTTGCAGGTAAAACTAGGGTGGTAAATCCTTTTCACGGTATTTATTTACTACCTTGAGTATGCGAGTGGGAGACGTCTCAATTCTCAACAATAACTTTGTGTTTTCCATGGTTACCGTTGAGTTTTTACATAGCATCAACGGATCTCATGTTTCGGACAGTCACATCACATTGTGACTAAGGATATATGTATGACTGAACAAGTTTCATTCTTCTAACCTGATCAGCTAGTACTAAAAATGCAACAAAATATGCTATGTATAATATTCTCTAGAAGAATTTTTGTTTAACAAGAGTCCTCGGAAATGGTAAAGTTAAAACAAAGACATGTCATGGAAAACAATACAACAGTTGAGTAGGGGGCATAGTGGTACAATAAGAAAATACTTTGGACTTGTAATCTTATGACGAATATTTCATTTTATTCCCAAACATGAAAATTTAAAAAGGTTTACAATTGGATTTAGCAGTGATTTAATCAATTAATATGGATACTCAATGACTTCAGACAATGAAATAGATCACACTGATCATAGCTCATCATCAGTACAAACTAGCACAGTACAAATAGCGTTCTTCTAAGTTTAATTGAATACCCGATACAAACCTAAAAGATCAATAAGAAACAAACTACAGTGTTGCTGAAAGAGTTTGATTATACAGGTTCCTTCCCGCTCAAGGCATCCTGCAGAGTACCCATTTCCTGCATGTCACGAATAATGTCCAATCCGCCAACTAAAGTTCCATTAACATAAATCTGAGGATATGTTTGCCACTGTGAAAATTCCTTCAGTCCTTGACGTACTTCGTCGTCTTCAAGTATGTCGAATGTCTTGTATTCCACACTTTAATGAACAAAAATAAGAGCATGAAATATATGTGTACATTTAATGACTTAATGAGGCTGCATTAAAAGAATAAAGGAATTCTGACACTTACCCTGATGCATTCAGAATTTCGATGACTTGGCGGCTGAAACCGCATCTTGGTTGTTCAGGATTACCCTTCATGAAGATCGTCACACTCGAGAGATTAATAAGTTGCCTCAACTTCTCTTTCAGGAATGGTGACAGAGTTGAGGTAGCAGAACCACTGTTTGGGTTTTCCGATCCAGCTTTGACTACAGTCCGAACGGGTACATCCTCCACAGATGGTTCGCCACTTCCCTAAAGCAAATTGATAAGATGATATTAGATTTGAACACAAATTATCCTTTTTGCTATTATTATTGGTCTAAAGAATTAGGTAATACTTACATCACTCGAATGCTTTAGCACTGTTGAGGCATAATTACGAACATCCGCTCCAACCAGACGTTCAACCACATTTCGATTACGGATTAATAGAATAGTGGGTACGGAGTTTACTGAATATTTCATGCATACGTTGGGGAGTTCCTCTGCGTCTAACTCACCAAAGAGCACTTGCTGTAAAAAAATCAAATCCGAATATGATAGGTGCTTATCTGCTAACAGGTAACTCAAGATTAAAAAAGAATGTGGTCATGTGAATACTTTATGCCTAACTCAGTATACAGATCTTTTCTAGTTTCTAGTGCAACAAGAAAAATATTCCTGGTTCAGTATAATTAAATATGTTTTCTGTACCCTTTCACTATAAGCATGAACCCTTTTCTAACCAAAGCCATCGCGATGTGGCATATTATTATAATCATAAAAAATTGCTTAGGCTTTTACAAATGATCAGCTTATCTTGACTGAATTACCCAAGTCTTTCCGAAATGTAAGGAAAGGATTAGAATTGACTTTATAAAATTGAATCAACGTTAACTAATGAATACATTACCTTCAGTTCCGGATCAGTCACTAATTCACGAGTCAGTTCCTTAGTAGCGGTACAGTTTTCGGACCAAGGAGTAACAAATGACAGCACTGATAAATTGCCTGGATTCGTTCTGCGTTCAAATATATACATATTACATTACAAATATCAATCGTCTAACAATTAAAATATAACTTTATAAACGGTTAAAACATTTATTTTAAATGTACAACTTACTCAATGAAACTGCTAAAGTCGGTTTCCGTCTTCAAAAGGATAAGAGCGGCCATTTTGAGTATCTTTAATAAAAACGAGGCAATATTAATTTTAATTAATATTAATAATAATAAAATATTTAGTTAGCAAAGAAATAATACAGAAATTATGGTAATAGCAAGTTCTATCACTAAAACAGACACTTTTAAATTCTGTCACTCGTCTTCATTTTTTGCTTACCACTCAGAATTTAGTTTAGAATCGTTTCAACAGGAAAGCAATACCGTAACGTTAAACTACTTGTGCGTTAATTTTAAATTTTGGTTGACCAATTTAAAGTGGTCAAAGTGTCACAAATAATGACTTGGGGTTTTCCGTCCACCTCTCTCACTGATTTAAAAAATTGTACAGAACGGATTAGAGAGATAGACAGATATATTGCTTTAGTCATTTCATCATCAAAATCAAGAGCAATTCAAGACGTTTCCACTTAAAAAGGGAATAACATGGGGCATTACGGTGCTACAGAGTTTAGTGCTACTAAGAACAGTTACACATGTTACAATATCATTGCATTTCGGAGCCATAGAAAAAACTCCAGCAGTCCTCCTCCTCCACTAAAAAAGGAAAAATTTAACATGCGGATTTGTTTATGTGCACTGCGTTCAGCTCACAGTCAGTTCGATCTCGACTAGTGTGCAGTGCAGTAGTCTAGAAACCGCTCGCTTTACAAGAAGTACCAGCAGGACATTTCATTCACTTGGTGCTCACTTTCGTTGTTAGTAGCAGTCAGAGCAGAGTGATAGCTCAAGCACGTGTTGTTAATTTCAATTAGAAATATCTTTTAATTAAAATCTAGTTTGCTTTAACGGACAAGAACAAAATAACGAGGGAGACTAACTGTCGTTGGTGGACTCAATCCGGTAAGTTGTCAATTTCAATCAATTAATTGTTTTGTGAATTTTTCAGTTACTACTGACTAGAGGCATACATGGGCACCGGCACCAGACTCGCTAATGTTAATGGTGAGAGTGTGGTCTGTCAGGTCACTTCACTCGTTACCTTGGGAATGAGTGTTTCGATTATAACGTGATTGATTGTATGGCAGTGGTTACATTCTATATGTGTTATGTGTTACTATAAATTAATTTTAGTATCAGTATCCTTTAACGAATTGATATGTAAAATGCTATTAGTAATTTCTCTGCATGAAAATTGGGAGTGCTTCTCTTTCTGTTGAACGTACAAGAAAATGAAATGAAAAACGATTAGTTCACGATTAATCTATAGGTACCCGAACGTATTGTTGCTATTGTAACATGAACGTATGTTTAATTTTATGGAGAAGAAATAGTTGTAGCGGAAAATGACATTTGTTAGACTTAGGTATATATTTACGTCGAACTTGCTTGTAGTCTCGGGTATTTATAATGGGTGATATTTACAGGATAGGCAGTGAGTACAAGGGGTAGTAGTGATAAGGGGTCTCTCATTTTTGGTTAGTCTAGTGGTTGTGGTTGTGATTGGAATTCGGAAGCTAGCATTCGCGAGGGATGAATTAGTGATAACAAAGTGCCCATGTCTGACCCAAGTAACGAGCTTAAGTAAAGTCATTTGCCGAGTTCATTTCAAAAACTCCAAAGAAAGAGTGGTGGTTGTTTTTCAGTAAATAACAATTAAAGCCATATTTTGGTGATTAGACTTCTGACTTTTATTGTCTTCATGACAATTTTGTTGTATTTTTAGGTCCCGGATTGTAGCAGATTGAAAAATGGCTAATTTTGAAGGAGTGATAGTCGCGAATTGCAACTGTGATTCATGCAAGAGATACACTGACAATTGGAACCCGACAATCAAAGAAAAATTTACGTTCACTACGCAGAAAAAGGACTTCAAGTTTCCTGACATCGTCAATCCAACTCCTAAGGAGTGCTCCAACTATACACTAATTATCGGAATTTTCCAAGATAGAAGACTAACTGCAGCTGAGAAGTTAAGGGACGCAGGAGATGTCATATGGCACTTAACATACGTTGATATAGCACGAGAAGTGAAACTTCCAGATTATTTGTTCCTTTGTGGTAAGTAACTGACTTCCAGTCCGGGAACATTCACAATATGCATATGATTAGATTTAAGAGCTGATGTTAATGAAGATTTTTTTTTTATCAGAGTATCTCCACGATGTTAATTTGGATGCCGTCATCAAAGACGACTTACTTGCTACCAATTTTCTTCGACGGATTACTAATTTTTTCGTCATGAGTTGGTACTCATTTGCTGTTGCTGGGGATGGCAGGGCGGAATGGGCAGCCCGTCAATTTCGGAAGCTTCTCCAACATATGTTTGGATTCTCTATCATTTGTCGGCAAGTCAAGAATGTCTACTGCACTCCTGAGAACTGGCCTGTAGTTAGTCCACTGGATATGTTCGAAAGTATGTGCAAACATGATCTGTTTTGTTTGGGCACGTTATCGTTGTTGGTCAACGTCACACGAATCGAGTTTATGTGTTCCGAAATTCAGAAGAACACGGAATGCCTTAAATTTATTCAAGATCAGTACAAACAGTGCTGCGACCGCATTCAATGTCCAGATGACTCTGGAGGCCTAATGCTTTTACTCTTTATGAATTTGACTTGCGTTCCGGAGTTTTTGCAGTAAGTTTGTTCTTTCCACTCCTCCAAAAATAACTTTTAAAAGTAAATTTGTGATTCTGAATCATGTTTACCAAACTGTTTTTTATTAGGTTCTTAGTGGAAGGCAACGGTGGATTTTTCATGAATCTCATCCTTGTGGACTTGATTTCGAACCCCAGTAACTATAATAATCTTCGTTTCCAAGCGTGGCCGTTTTTAAGAAACTTGTCTTTGTTAGAAAGTATGTGTGATCCCGATCTCTATGAAATACAAAGTTCGTTTGCTTCATGAATTTGAGTTCATGAGTTTGAATTTGATACAATGGTTGCATTTGTTTTGTTCATTTTAGAGGGCCGCGAGCAGATAATCAACAACTTAGAGCTTTACCTTGGACATATCCTGTACCCGATTGCTGGACCAGAAACGTTGACTGATGAGGAGTGCGAAAATCTGCCCCTGGAGGTCCAATTACTTCCTGAAACTAAGACACGAGTAGAAGATAAACGAATCAGAGAATTCATATTGGATATATTATATTCGGTATAAATAAGCATTATTTGATTCTTGCAACATTATAATCGAAATCTTGAAAATATCCAAGTCATGAAAGTTTGGATGTGTACATAAATGCGTTTCTTGAATTTTTTTCAGTTATGCCGTTACAAAAAGGACCGTATAAAGCTCCGTGACGCGAACGTTTATAATATTTTGAAGCACTACCATAAAGTTGAGACTGACGAAAATTTACTGGAAAAGCTAGAGAACGTTGTCAATGTTTTGATTCGGTATGTCCTTAGTACCCACAATTTAATCCTTAGATAATTACTCGTATGATTTGACTGGACTATAATGGTTTTGACTACATCTTTAATAATATTTCAGACACGAGGGTTCAGAAATCGAGGTCGATGATCTACTGGAAGGCTTAAAGCTAGGAGACAAGGAGCCCATTAAAAGTACGACGAATGATGGTGAAACATGAACGGCATGACATTAATAATTCTGGATTTCAAATTTTTGAGCGATATAAATTGACATACATGTTTCCCATATGAGCATAACTAAAGCTCTGTAAATTGAAACTTTAACGACGGACTGACATTAGCTTAGTTTAAAAATCCCCATTCTTATTTATTGAAAGCGTTAACTCCAATCCTGCCCCTCACACCAATGAACCGTACACAAAGTCAACCCTCCCAGTCCAGGAAACCTGACTGCCATACCGAGCAAAAGGAAAGAAATTTTCAAATAGACGTAGCAAATGATTTTATTGATGACGATGATCTCGAAAGTGAAAATCCCTGTACATTTGAGTTCAACCCTGAAGAAACTTCAAAATTCAGTTACTATGAAGCTCATGAACTCCATCGCCTTCGTAAACTTCTATATCACGTTCAAAAGGAAAAGCGCATCATTCAATCAACAACGATCCCTTCAAAATTGTCTGACGAATTCATCAAGAAAAAGTTTTTCGAATTGTATGGACCTGTCAACTATAATGACCCCTTTATGCAATCCAGATGGAAAGTAGTTATAGAGACAATCAATGAGATAAAAATTCAACCAGATTTTTATGAATTAACCAATCAGCTTTTAGATGAAGAAATTGAAGATGAAGAAGAAATCCTAACACAGGCGGAGCAACTGCTTGAGTTTGCTATAAATCAAAAGTACAGCATTGAAGAACAACTTAAGTATAGAAGGCTTAATCCACATCTCGGGAGCGGAGATTGGTTAAAACTTCCTCGTCCCGACCTTAGTTTAATTCGACAGCAATATTATCCAGATTCCGATGGAACATCAGTACAAAATGCTCCAAAATCCCTTTCAACCCCCTCACAACATACTTCTTCTTCTTCTGGTGCTCTGTCCAAAACATCAAATTCATCATCAAATCAAAATATCGACTTCAAACAATCCAAAGAAAATCGCAGTAAATTAGATCCCTCTTCACCAGTGAAACTATTAACAAATTTACACGTCTACGACCCAAAATTCGAGTTTTGTTTTAAGCGTCCGTATCTCATTTTGAGGCGAGCAACTGAAACTATTGAAATTCCTAAACTACAATCACTGAGGATTCTGGAGCATATTAACCGCTTTCCATTAGGCGTATCAACAGATATGTTTTGGGAAAAGTTTTACAAAGTTCATGATTACTTACCACGCCTTCCTGACGTTCCGAGATTAGATACACTTCTCTCTCTTTATGATCAAGAAATTTATTTTGTTAAGGGCATTGACAAACTTCCTCCTCTAATGTTTCCAAGTGTGTTGGAAGGCATTGTTCATCCTGAACAAATATTGAAGCGGGTTTGGCACTTGATCAGATGTATATTTGGATCTCAAAATCGTCCTTGGATATTTACTGAAAACTTACTTGAGGAGATAAAATTCCGATATGACCTGAAATTTGATCCACTTGATTGGGATTTTCATAGCGTTAACGACTTCTTAACCTTTTGCATTGAATACTTCGGTTGCGTAGAAAAATTCGCAGTTTATCGGCAAAATTACACGGAGCAACGTGTTAGCAAGTTCAAAGACTTTTTTATTATTAATTCGGAATTCTTGAAAGACCAAATTGCAACTCTGTATGGAGTTTCGAAGACTTTAAGAGTAAGAAGGAAACCACGAAAACCTATGCCTAAAGATGTCATCAAATCAAGCAAACAGCTTGATTTTATAACTGATCATATTACTGTTGGGCAAACTTATGATCTGGATGTTAAGTCGATTCACAACTACAATCTTTTAAGCTGTGTTTTACTACATGACTACGCTGATCTGTGGGACTTTCACGAATCTTTGCAGTAAGTCAATAATAATTTTGAATTTCTTGTACGCATATTCAACACACTACTCTCTTTGATTTTATAGATATACAATGTAGTTAACTTATCAATTGTGTTTAAATCCTAGAGTGGAACCATTACGTTTCAAATTCGATATGGCAAGACAACCTGATCCTGATCATTTGAGGCATGGAACGTATGTTATGGCTTATCGCGGGTTTCAAAAATCCAAACTTGAGGCTAAATGGTATCGAGCAAAAATTTTGTGGAAACATCCCACTAAAGACCAATATTGCGTAAGATAAATATTAAATATGATTGTTTTCAAAATTCTCTGATACTGTGAGTTCCACCAAAAAAGTACCGAAATTATCTTGATATCTGTAGGTGTATGGAATTGACTTTGGCCTCATGCAATATGTGGAACTTAAAGACTTAAGATATATGCCAACTGAAGAAATATCAGACCAAGTTGCAGAGTCCATTCCTATAGAATTGATTGTTCAAAATCCATTTACCGAAGATTGGGATAAGGACGTCTCTGTGAATGCATTTACGAAATTACTTAATGAATTTGACTATCTCCGAGCAACATTTATTGAATCAAAAATTGATGATATTTTGGTATGCAAACTATTTTTCTTTTAAATGAACTATTTGGAAAATTCTTTTTGTTGTATACATTTTACGACGTAATTTCATATGTTGCAGGGATGCAAAAAGTGGGTGGTCAAGGCTCATCTTTACGACAATAATCATAAGCGAAGATACCATAGAGATTTTGGTCGTGTATTTCAAAAGGAATATAAACGCAGATTTGAATTGAAACGAAAACGTAAGGAAAATTCCAAGGATGGATCAAAATCCAAGGAAGACAAGGACAAACCCAAAATACCAGATGCACCAATGCCCACAAATTAAGTTTCATCAATTGACCGCAAAATTCGGTAATTTATTTTCATTTATTATCACTATCACTTACTCTAGTTGCATACCTGCATATACCCATACCGTTCATGAAGAATGGCCATTCTTAGAAGTACTGCATGTACTTATGATTATCTAAACTTTTTATTTTTATCTGACTGAGGCCTGGTACACCATTCAGTTCCAGATCGGAACAACATTGCACTAAAAATCATAGCCGCAATGAAGCAAATGGTTCCAATAACCTGTTGAGATTTTGTATTTGCAATGAGTCTGCTATTTTGTAAGTTAAAACAATATGAAAGTAGTTTAGAAACGTTACCTGAACATATTCTGCTCTGTTTTCATACGGCGTCCCACAAATAGTATACCATTCGGAATGAGGTTTTGGTACTTTTCCATCAAGACATGAGAAATCGAAGTATTGCTCATCAAAATCCGTAGCACATAAATAGTTACGACGTTTTGATGTCTATAAAAACGGTTGAACGAATGTTAACTTAGTACTTACCTTAGTTAACATGTATACAGTGTGCATATTTAAATAATCGTAACTTACTTGACCGGTGACAAGAGTAAATATTGTTATTTGCTCCTGCCATTCATCACAAGGTCCTATTTTTTCATGTAATCCTACTGATATTTCGTCTTCAGGATTTCCAAAGAGTGCCATTCCGAGATATACGGAGTAGTGAAGAATCAGTCCCACAACTATTTCATTTACTTTGCTGACTAGCTTTTCTGTATTTTAGTTTAAATTGCATAATATTTTAAGATTTAAGTGTAAACCAACTAATACATTGGATTGTTATTCAATTAGTTTAAAATACTTACGACTATTATTTTTACGGGCATCCGGAGTAGGATTTCTATCACTTCTCCAAGCGATGAGAAAGTAAATTACGGCAAGAGTTAGTACACAGTTTTCAGTATGAATTCCAAAATAGTCATGTAGAGGATGGTAAATAGGAAGGAATTGAAGAACACCACCAGGCATACCACTTAGGGCAGTCATGACAGTGCATATAAACTCCCTTGATATACGCTTATCTGCCACCCAAGGGTTATTAGGCTCATTCTTGCATAAAATGCTTCTTGAGCAATGGAACATGAGAGTGAAACTAGCTGCAAATGTGGCGTGAAAGTAATAGGAAGTCCAGGGTACCCAGTAGTGACGATCGTAAATGTTTGCGTCTGTGTCGTGCCAAGTCCAGTGCACAAATTTTACTGCCATGATATCGTAAGGTATGTCTATTAAGACGACGCTGAGACCAACCGCTAGAGCGTTGGCAAGTTTTCCCAGTCGCAAGCGGGAGACACATACTGACGCAGAGTAGATAAATGTTGGATCTGCCAAATATTGTGTAACCATAATTTAAGAAGTTAATAATGTACTTTTTTTACCGAAACAAAATTAAATGAAAAATGAGAATATATGTGAATTGAGGACTTACATAAAGTCAAGATATGCAATGGTAACCTCCGTCCAAAGAGAACTATTGTTGTTTGGGAGTGCCAAAAGTTATTTATTTCAGGGGTCCAGAATGTCACGTTCTCCACAAATAGTCCATGTAGTATTGTTGCAAGCCACAGCCATTTAAATCGGCCACCAACTCTTTGCGCTAGAATATTAGATCAAAATACATGTTCTTTGAATGAAAATATGAATATTACTATTAAAGTGAAAGTTAAGTTCAAATACGCACAATGAATAAATGTCAGTATTCCAACTGTTATGTAAGCCCACTCGGAAATTAGATAAGTTGGTTGTGCCTTCCAGATTTCTCTCGGATCATTCACATGAATGAGCCAGTCCAAAATCTTTAACAAAAACAATAAGTTGCTAGATTATTAATTTATTCTGAACTAGGAATCTGAAAATGTAGAAATAGAGGTGTACCCCAGAAAATTTATAATTGGTGATCTCATCACCAAAGCCTTTTATTTTTCTGTCCATGATGACTTGTCTGGGTGACAGCTGTCTGCAAGCAAGTAAACTTTGACAATGTGGTGTGGAACGTTGTTAGCCTCAGTATAAAATGCTTCCGTGAGTGTAAAACTTGCTAACAAGAAAAATTCAAGTGTCAAGTGTGGACACCTGCTGCTAGGAGTTTTATCACTGGTTCAGTTCATACATGATAAGAGATAAATGATGTTTGTCCAATTAGATAAATATCCTTTGCAATGAAAAAAACAAATTTTTAATCATGAAATGAAAACAGAATTAGAATATGATCAACAGTTTGATTCAATTGAAGTTTGACCATTTGGCATAATGAAAATAGTAGATAGTCTGCAAATGCTCATTGTTTTATATGATTAATATGATGTATCTACTTATCCCATGTCTTGACTTTAAAATGCTTCTTTGCAATTTTAATTACAGATACCCAACAAACTACCATATTACTTACTACCCGTCCTCTCATCCCTGGTCAGAAATGTTAATCCTGTTTCGATGACATTTATATTATATAATATAAATCAAATCTTTTATATGGCTGCTATTTAGTTTATAAGACACATCTCTAATACGCTTTCAAGAATTAAGAATGGGATTCTTTTATATCAATTAAAAAATATTTCTATATGTAATTTTTTATTCTAATATTAATCTAAAATTGTTGAAAAAATGAGAATTTCTATCACCTTGTAAAATGTTGTCAAAAAATGTTTATGAAGTTGAAGTCCAGAATTTGAATGTCTAACTGAATGTCAATAGTTTTATTATAGTTTGTAGTCATATAATTTTAGTAATATAAATAGTTTTATTGACATCTTTGTTGTCTTCTCAGTACAAGATCGAGATTCCTCTTCCATCCAAGGACTCGTCTTTATACATTTTTTTACTGCGTTGACATATCGGAGATTAGATTACAACATTTTAGACTAATTAATGTTCGAGGCTTTGTTCTAATGATGATTAATGTTAGTTTTAGATTAATTACAGAATTTTAATCAAAATATCGCCAAACGTTTTTGACAATCATTAACGAAAGGATAATATTTGTAATGTGCTAAACAAATGAAATTGGTATTTTTAGATGAATGCTATACTAATTTGTAATTAATTAACTATGTATTTTTGATACTGTTAGTATGAAGGCTCAACATGTTCAAGTACATATATATAAAGTTCCTATTGTAACAATAATTTATTAGTGTAAGCTCCGTATAAGAATTTTCATGATTTATGATCAAATAATTATGAAATGAAATAAAAACCGGTGTAACGACTCAACAATTACTTATTTTTATGAATATTCTTCATTTATTCTTCTTACAAGTTTATTTAGGTACACCGAACCAAACATAAAGCCTAAGATGTCGTGTTTCTAATCATTAATAACACTGTCCCTGAATCTGTAAACTACTTTGTTAACTTGAATAAATTACTTCTGCTCCAGTTCACAGGAAAAAATTGTTTTATGCATATTTTTTTGTATAGTAGCGTTGGTATATAAATAAGAACTCTACCACCTTGTAATACCTCTTGTTCATATATTATGCAAACCAGATTATTTACAAAAATAATTTACTGAAAAATGAGTGGTCTCCACAGTTTTAGTATCTGTTGTTTGGATTGGAACGTCCGTACGAATTGTTTTGTGTTGGAACTCCACGACCATTTCCTTGATAGCCACCACCACCACGACCTCTGCTATGACCGTCAGGTTTGGATCGTGTGAACACCAGTGACTGAGCAGGATTATAGCCTTCATATCCATATTGGTAATGACCAAATTCACCCTGCTGCTGGGGATTATGTTGGTTGGGAGGATGATGACCTCCTCCGCCGGAGTGATTTGAATAATGAGATTGTGGGCCTCTTTGATAATCACCCCCACCCCTGGGACCCATGGGTTCATGGTTTTGGCTACTCGCATACTGGCGTTGCTGCTGAGAGTGCTGATAAGAAGGTGGATAGCTCTGAGAAGGCACTGGGTAGTCGTTTGATTTGGAGTACTGTTGTTGTTGTTGTTGTTGTTGTTGTTGTTGCTGCTGCTGCTGCTGATGGTATTCGGATCCGTAAGAACGATCTTTTCCACCTGAAGGACGCTGTTGTTGTTGATGAGATTGATAATTTCCATCGTACTCTTGTCGGGAGTTGTTATCATTGTAAGATCGAGAATCATAACTTGTTTTACTTTCTCCACGATCTCCGTAGTTATCATAACTACTACCGCCACCACGACCACCCCCACCGCTCATTTGACCACGTGGACCACTTGAGTGATAATCCCCTTGTCTTTCGTCCGTACCACCTCTATTCTGAAAGCGAGGTGGCCTTGCAGTGGTTTCGATCTTTGGCTGACTTGCCCCTTCTGTTGTCCTTCGGTTATCGTAACGCTGACTATTACTGTCGAACCGCTGTTGGCTATTGTTGTCGTAACGTTGGGCATTGTTGTCATAGCCGCCACGTTTACTACCGCTATCCTCATAGCCGCCACGTTTACTACCGCTATCCTCATAGCCGCCACGTTTACTGCCGCTGTCCTCATAACCGCCACGTTTACTACCGCTGTCCTCATAACCGCCACGTTTACTACCGCTGTCCTCATAACCGCCCCGTTTACTGCCTCTGTCTTCATAACCACCCCGTTTATTACCTCTGTCTTCATAACCACCACGTTTACTGCCGCTGTCATCATAACCGCCACGTTTACTGCTGCTGTCATCATAACCGCCACGTTTACTACCGCTGTCCTCATAACCGCCACGTTTACTGCCGCTGTCGTTATAGCCGCCACGTTTACTGTCGTAATGTTGGCTGTTATTTTCGTATCGCTGGTTGTTGCCTTCATAGCGTTGTGCGTTATGAGAATGATAATCACCACCACCCCCACCTCTTCCACCGCCTCTATGACCACGGCCTCTACCTCGATCATAGCCTCTTCCGCTGTACGAGTCGTGCTTGGAGTCCCTAATACTGAGCCTTCCCATGCCGTCCTCTAAATCTCGGGCCCTTCCACCACCATGATTCTGTGCTGGACCATTGGTTTGTGTAGATGGCTTGCTGTCTATCTTGATCTGACCCTCGATAAAACCAAAAAGCGATATACTTTTTGTTGGTCGTTGGAACTCTGCTGGTACTTCTTGTTCTTCGTCGTCGTCCATTCCTTTTCCTTTTTTACGACGATCTTTTCTTTCAAAAGCTGGCTTAGGAGGTTCAATGGGAACGCCATCCTGTCTCTTTTTCGATTCCTTTTGGCAATCATATTTCATTTTTAAGCATGATTTCCAACATTCCAATGTGACTTTCCAATCATCCAAAAATGCGAATTACCTTCAAAAATTTTAACGCCTTTTGAGTATTTTTAAACCGGTTCATGGCGTACTCAGCTTCACTTTGAGAGAAGCCTTCCTCCATAATATCTGTAATTTCTTTGTCAAGGAGCTATCACAAAGTATTTATAAAAAAGTTAGTTAAAGCTATTCAAGCACTGACTCTCACAAATAATGAATTAAAAAAGTGAGGATGAGTAGTAGCTTTACATGCTTATTTGGCTTTTGGAATTTCTGCTTGTTAGCTGTTGCTTGCAACTCAGAAATTGCTTCTTCCCTTTGCATATCAAATTCAGTTTTAGCTGCAACTGCCTGGCCATTCTTTTTATCGCTGACAACGTCTATTGTCTAGAACAAAATTAATCACATCAAAATAAACATTTTATTTGTTTCAACCAAATGCTAGGCTTAATGTTTTTAGATTTATTGAAAATAACACTATTTTGTAATTTCATTTCTTCGTTTACCTTCATTTTTCGAAGTGCGACGACATCGATCGAAGGTTTATAACCGAATGGTTTCCAGGGTGGTGGTCCTTCACCCTCCACCGAACTTCCCGTGTAGCCCCACTCATGCTTGATTGCTAGCTTTTTTTGCTGTTCCCATTTCTCGAAAAGCTTGGGAACCCTTCCTCCTAACACTTCACAGTTATTTCGTGTCAAAACAAACAGACTTCCTTGTACAGGAACTGACTGAGTTGTTTTAATTTTTGTGCCAGGTGGTGTATTTAAACTGGAAATATAATACAGCAAAATCAGTACAAAAAATACTTTATTGTTATTCATAGCAATAATTACGGGATAAATACTAACTTTAGTCCAGGACAGCCATCTGGAATCAACGCATATCCTTGACTTTGCCCATCCGTAACAGTGACTTTAAGTGTATGCTTCTCTGCATCATAATTGGGTTTATCGTAGGTTGGGAATGAAACATTAGTAATCTGTTGAACTTGCAAAATATTCCCAGGCGGAATTTCCTTTCCCTTCCCTACGCACTGCTTCAGGAATGGTGAGATTACATTTTCAAGGGTCGTCAGATCTTCCTACAAATAAAAAACCATCAATCAATCAAACATTCGAGTTGTTACTTGTAATACTATTTTTAAATCCCGACAAAATCTTACGTTCAGAATCCCATCCATTTCGTATCAATGGATGAAGACCGAGACAATATTTTTAAATCGCCACTAGCTGCACAATCTTATATGACACATTCACATAAATAGCCGATTGATAACGATTGTACAGTATATACGTTATCAATGCGTGGCTTGCCGTTATTCTCTGTTGATGAACTTTCTTCTGATTACCCTGTATTAAAGCTAGATTTTTTTTTACAATTTTTTAAGCAGTTCAATTAATATCATTTTTTGTTTCAATTTTCAATTCCCGAATACGTGTATGTGTTATCCAGCGGAATAGCCTACCACGGACCACACATACTTCATCTAGATATCATTTTCTTTCACTAGTGCGGTGTATATCCTGAAAAAATGCCGTAATGCATAATACACTATTGGACTTGGACACTTTGCCATGGTTTGATGATGGTGAAATGGTGCAGCAGAGTGCTGGCTTGGCTAAGAGTAGTGGGGTAAGCAGAGTGACTTTTGTGTTGCTGGCTTGACTGAGAGATGCGGAATCAGTGCACTGCACGGCATATATTCACTTCGCCTTATTCACAAACTGTGCAACTTCGTTTCTTTCCTTTTGCCTGACCTGATCTTGCAAAAAATGATCCTACTCCTACTACCTCTATCTATTGTTATGTGTAAGTGTAAAGTATATTGTGTACAGGGTTACCCTGTCCATTCTCCTTGGCTCGCTAATAAAAAGCTGAACCATGCATTAAGGCAGCAGCTTGAAAGTACCCGTAAAGCAAAATGAAGTAAAAACCGTTTTGAGAAAAGGTACAAGAGTTTTGTACGTACAAAAAAGTTATAATAATTATGAATGTTAAGATGGTACCTGCTGGAATCAAAATAAAGCATTGTCAGTTCTGTTTTATTATAAAAATAGGCTCGACCATTAAAATTTATCTAGGTACATGATTAAATTTACAGGAGAACCAGTATTTACATCATATTTTAACCAGACAGCATGATAATATAACCAGAAGGAAGGCACTCAAATAAAATGAACATACTGCTTAACTATAAAGATTTTAAAAAAACTCAGTTTCAGCTTTGCATAATTCACATTGAAATGGTACGATCATATTTAATATGTTGGCCCATCATCATCCTCCCGGTCATCGTCGTCACCCTCCCCGTTGTCAAAATATGACATAGCATAATCCGTTCCTTCATCTAACTCTGGGTCCATATCTTCTTCCAGCTAAAGGAAATATAAAATGAAGTCACAATATGAGTACACACACAATATACCAAGGATAGTATTAAGAATGAAAGATTTTGCAAATTATAAATAATTGTTTCTTAATGGAATATTTACATCATCGTTATCGTCCACGTTTTGACTTTCATCTTTTTCTTCGTCGTCATCTTCCGCATTATCAGGATTTTTTCCAGGTACACCTTCCTTGTCGCCATCTTCAGCATCCGAAAGATCTTCAAGTTTACGTTTCTTCCTTCTGGAAATAACCGGTTTTACATTCAACTTAGCTTTCGTCAGTTCTTCAGGGTACTTGGAACTAGGAAGTTTGTGGAGCAAATGAGGTTTTAGTGTTAATGGCGATTTATACTGGTCAGTGTATCGATCAACATAAAATCCATCCGATCCTGGTTTGACGGGCAGCGTAAGTGAAAAATTGCTTTTTAAGTATTGAGACAGCTTATTGTAAACTTTTACAGTGATAACCTCCTCGGGATGTAGTGGAATTGACTTGGGGGCAGCTGGGTAAAGTGGAGGAAGGACAGGGTTAAGATTTTCATTGACATTTTGACCGGGAGGTCCAGGACTATTTTTCGATCCAGGCTTTGGAGCTAAATTAGAAGATCGGGACTGCTGCCTTTGTTTGAGTATCATAGACACTGACTTGGGTTCATTTGGATTTGCCATGATTATTATTCGCTGTTAAAATATATTGAAGAAGTTTTAAGTTAATCTTCCGATACAGTTGTCAACTTGAGGGCTGCTGTAGCGAGTATAATCTGCTCCTCCTCTGTTTCTTCTTGGAACTGATCTGGATCGTAGATAACTTTCAAAATTAATGAGCAACTAGGACAGGTAGCAACCTCTTCTCCGTTAATTAGTTCTTCCTGCAAATCACAAAGATAATTAAACCAATGTTAGATTAATTGTACTAAAAGAAATGAGGCTTAAGATAAGCGTATACAAGGCATATTTAATGATTATGAAGATAACCTTAGTGATTAGAAACCGATCACCACACGGGCATGGATAATAATATGTTTCCGTTTCTTCGTCCCATTCGAAATCCTCGATTTCCACCTCGTCGTAATAAGAGGTCATTCTTGAAGAACTGATCACATGCCACAAGTTTTAGTGACAATTAAAACAATGGAATCAATAATCAATAGGTTTTAATAAGTTAATTTATTTCTGAGAAATCGGGTGACGCAGTTAGAAGAAAAATGTGTCACCACAAACCAACGCACATGCACACGTACTGAGAATTGAGAAGTAACAACACATGACTTGTGAGTGCATTTACATTTAAACTGAACGAGAAAACGTGACTATTGAAGTTCCCGCGATTTCGTCCATATGCTTGCTATATAAAGGATTCAGTCTGTGTTTATGTTTTTGTTGGTAGGTAGGTAAATCTTTACAAAGAGTATTGCTGATGTTTAGTGAGTAGACGAGTTCTGATCTGATCAGTCGAAAGTTGTCGTTAAATGGTAGTTTAAATTTAAACATATTGTTCAGTTACTTTAGTGACTTACGCCATTTACTGTACAAATCTTACAACTTTATTAAATTCTTCGATCAATTTTAACTATTGAATGACGCATTCATATTAATTGTAATTGTGTGTTTTTGGAAAGGCTGGTTTGATTTGAATCAGCTGATATTTAGTTATTTGGAGTGCAAGTGTTCTATGTTTCTTTGAAAATTGTAGTTGTGTTAAAAGAAAAAAAAAGACTATTTTAATAGTCAACTAGTGAATAAGTTATTAGTGATTTATATCACCACGACTTCTGCTGTCTGCTGTGGCCTTAGAAGATTTAAATTCCGTGAAAATGGCTGAAGCTCCTAACCAGGTAAACTTTTCTTTTTATTATGTATTTTTCAAACATAAATGGAGGCAGTAAAATTGATCTGTATTTTGTAGTAACAATATCGTTGATATTCAAAAAGATGGTGGTTATTGATGTTGGTGATTTGTCAAAAAGGATAAACAGGGCGATTATATAGTATAGAAATTGCTAACTTCATTCAGATTTTTAGGAGAACTCAGCTTTAATAAGCGGTTTCCGTAATTAATTTATGATCATGATTTTGAGATGTCATCTGCTCATGTGAAGAGTTCAGATTATTGAAATAATTTTGAACAACAAAATCGGTTTTCTTTTTAATTGATTCACGTTGACAGCTTTGATTATTTTATTAACATTTTAACAGGTTTACAAATTTATCTTTTCGTACACATTAAATATAAACTGGATGTAGGAACCATGCACCAGTACATTTTACTACTTTTCCTTTGTAATTCTAAGAAAATATTTACATGTACAAATTGTTGTGTTTGAAACAGGCACCTGACCATCGTCGTAAATGGGACAAGGAAGAATACGAACGTATCGCAGCTAGGAGAATTGCAGAGGAAGAAGGAGGCTTCCATGAAGACGATGAAAAACGTGGAAAGAAAAGGGAACTGCTGAAACAGCGTGATTATAAAGTAGACTTGGATTCTCGATTAGGAAAATCCATTGTGATTACTAAGAATACGCCAGCCTCTGCTTCCGGCGGTTATTACTGTAATGTTTGCGACTGCGTGGTCAAAGATTCTATCAACTTTTTAGACCACATTAATGGAAAGAAACGTAAGTTAATCTAAAGATTAGGTTGCATTTAAAAAATAAAGATTATGTCATTTAATCTATTGTACTATCATATTATAAGGTTGAATTGTATTATATTTTGTGTTATTATATTTTTATTATAATATATGTTTTAAAATAATGATATATCTAAATGTTATTGTTTATTATTATTTTGCTTTGTAGATCAGCGGAATTTAGGAATGTCAATGAGAATAGAACGGTCATCTCTTGATCAGGTAAAACAACGGTTTGAGGCAAATAAAGTAAAGTTGAACGAACAAAAGAAAAAGTACGACTTGGATAAACGCTTACAAGAGCTTCAAGAAGAGGTATGGTTTTTTAATTCAGAACTTGTAAAATACGGGAATATTATACATACATAAATCATTGATTTGTGTAAAATTATGTGAAACTTACTTATTGTTAATCTCTACATATACTTGTATAACTATTTGCAGGAAGAACGGATGAAAGAGTACAGAAGGGAAAATCGCTTAAAACGAAAACGCAAGGCCGAAACAGAAACATCAACAGAGGACGCTGACGTGGATGTAGATATGGCCGCAATGATGGGATTTTCAGGTTTTGGGTCGTCAAAAAAATAATATTATGCATCCAGCTTACAGCATAATATATACTAATAATATTAATTCTAATTTTTTGTATACATTAATATAAGAATTTTGCGATTACTTATATAGCGAAACATATATATATTTGCGATGTTATCACTTAGTAAGAAAATACTTGGTTTTATCATTCTACAAATTTTACAAGTACAATAAAACTGATTTCCAGATAAAAATCATTCCCTTTTACTACAATATCATCATAATATCTAGTAAAACACACCAAGCATGTGTGGGTGTGGACTTACAAAACACGCCTCAGCTTTAAACATAGTCTTCTTGAAAATTATTGCCATTTAGTATGCAAACTAATGATAATTTACGATTCCTACTGTTTCAATTTAATTAACTATAATTTCTCCATTTCCATTCTGTTGAATTGGTTGCAACTCTTTTACACTATTGTATCCATCAATTTCAATGGAAGGAAAGTCATCTACTTCATTAATCTCAGTGATGATGGTAGTTGGAGTCATGTGGTCAATTTCTTCGATTTCATAAACTTCTGTGATTTCCACCTTATTGTCACAGTGGTCCATGTAGTAACATGCCATAAGAGCATCCTGATGTGTTGTCACTGTCAGAACTCTTTCAAAAGCATCAACATCATGGTCACTGAGATCAAGAGAATGCTGACGGTTGTTGCAATTGTATGCCACAGGTACAACAGTTTCGCTGCAATAAAATAAAATAGTACGTTGCTAATCACATCATGATAATGACACTTTATAGGATACAGAATTTATTCTCAGGGTTCATTCTTACCGGTTGTCAATATTTAATGTAAATCCAAAATTCATTTTGTTCAATACGGATGGTTTACGTTGAAGGTATGCCTCATTGGGGGATTCTATGTCTATAAAACAAAATCAAAAACAATACAATTACAGGCTGGACTTTCTCTAAAGATTATAGAAATATGCTAAAAAACGATGGTCTATTTAGAATTCTTCTGTGATATGTATATTGTATATCTCACCTTCATATTCCGTAATGGCAACTTGGCATGTAAGTTTGGCGCTATAGGTCGCTGGTGACAGACTAATGTTGGCTAAAGTTCTTGCTAGCAATTGAATTACAGCCTCGCTAAGTACTTTCAAGTTGTACGTCAACTTTGGAGCAGTCTCAAAAATCTTCAGAGCAGTGGCATATGCCATATCAGCCGGAAGCAGACAAGGCAATGTCATCAAGGACAGGATTCTAACACTTTGATGAGAAAATAGCCAGTTAAATAACCCTTTGTTTCCAGACTCAATAGCGTCTTGTAATATAGTGACTACAGTTTCAGGTAAACTGTCCAGTAAGGCAGCCTAAAAAATAATTTAAAAAATAAACAAAACTATACTTAAAAACCATGCATAACAAAAATAAAATAAAAATGAAAATTTCAACCCTAAAATTCGTTAGTTAAAATCAAGGTTTGAAAGCTCATGCATAAAACGATTAATGCACATAAAAGTGCTACAGTGCGTCTAGTCTAGTACGCGTACCTGTTTTTGCACTTTGCACTGGTGGCATGATTCTTCAGACATTATTTTCTCATAGTTTTTCGTAGCCATTTCGTCCAGCTCTTCGCCTAGGCTCATTGGTGGTTCCATTGTCATACAGCTTACACATCCAATTAAATCATTGCGTGCTAGGAATCGCAGCGTATCATCGAATCCTTGTTGGCACATTTTTGACAAAATTTCTGCTTTTGGTGGGAATAGCGTTCTGGAGAAGCGGTACAGATTTTGGCGAGACAGTTCAATTGATGTATTTGACAAGTTAACCTATATAATTTATATTCGGAGAAATCTTCTATTAGTATTCTGTCCCGCTAAGTAAAAATTTTGAATGTATTTTTGTGTGATTGAAAATACCGGACATACAAACTTTAAGAACAAGGAAAACACACTTTGGATTTAAATAAATAAATAAATAAAAATAGAATAAATAAGAAGACGTTCGGAAAGAAAGTATCAAGCAATTTCATAACATAAAAAAATCACACATAAATAACTAGTTTAAAAACTAGCGATCATACGAAAAAAAATTATACAGAGAGCAAGCACATAGAAAAAATAGGCAAACCTGCATGAGATTAACTGTTTTGTCCCTTGGGCAAATATCCGACTCTCCACAAAATGGAGAAACAGTTATGGTATTTTCATCGAGAATTGGCAAATTATCACTGTAACAACCATCCATATAGCGAACACCTTGGAACTTTGGAGGTAGCCATCCAGAAAAGATGGGAATGAAACCCGAGCTTAGAATGGCCTGCACAACAGAAATGTTTACATGCTTAATGCTTAGCAGAAGATTTAAAAGTTGCATTAGGCATACACACATACTCGAGAACCAAAATCCATTAATTAAAAAAATATAATACATTCTAAGTCTTATTTTTCTAATTTGGGTACTGATTAAATGCACGCCCCTATCCTTTCACCAATTTATTTTTCGCGAAATATTTACAGTCAATATAAATCGTAGACGAAACCGAACCCTTTCCCAAGAGAATAACGCTTTTAGTTTAGTGACAATAAGTAGATGGTTGCCATTCCCAGAAAATTATTAATAAGCATTTTAAAAGTTAGCATACCGAATGAGCAGCAAACAGCGATTAAATCAAGAGCAACAATGCAGTAGTATGTACACGCAAGCAAGCTTTTACAATGCAAAATTGGAAAGTGACAAGCAAGATGAGTACAAAAACATGGACTGGTTTAGTTGGGAAATCAGAGGATATTTATTAGGAAAAGTTTTGGACGGAATGACAAAAGTTATAAAGTAACGTATGTCCAACATTCCAAATTCCAACAACGCAACGCGTTCATCGGATTTATATCCTTGGTAACTAACATGAAAAAGACGCGAAGAATCGTCAACCGGGCATATGTCTGATTCGCCACAGAAAGGGTTTACGGAGATGGTAAATTGGTCGATTGTGGGGAGATTGTTTGTGAGTCCACCGTCCATATAGCGACATCCTTGATATGTTGGGGGCATGAATCCGGAGAAAAAAGGGATGAAGGCAGAACAAAGTAAAGCCTTCACAACGTAGAGAATGTAGATAAAGATGATTAATTGTGATTAAAAGGTCAAGAAAATTTACATACTTTGCATTCAAATAATAATGAATTGTGTTAAAAAGTCTGACAACAAAATTAGTGTGAGTATAATATAATATCATGTAATTAAAGTGATGGGATAAACTAATGAAAAAGAATAGTTAGTTTTTAACATCTAAAGTGTTGAAATTGTGAAAAACTACTGCTATAAATTTAAAAGTGGAAATGACGTACATTATTACAAGTAAGTAATCAAAACTTGATGTGCAAAAGTAAAAATTCGTCTATAGAGTGATATTTTTGCAATATTGTTATGTGTTTAAAAAAAAGCATTTCCCAAAAGCAAACACATGAAATACATTCAAGTGGTGAACTCGTATTGGTTTTGAGGATTAGTATACCCCGATTAATATATTGCATTTGTAATTATTTGTGCCGAAAACTGTACGTCATTTAGCTAGAGATGTTAAAAGACGGTTAAGATAATTATTGTGACGGTTAGTGTATTAAGTGGTGATAAATGTGCATAAAAATAATAAGTATGAAAAAACCCAAACATTGGCTGCATTAGTGCAGGGCTTTTAGTAATGTGCGACAAATCAAGCGATCTCTTCGACTTCTAATGACAATAACGATGGTTTCATTGAATAAAAAACTAAACATTTAAAGAGAACTGCTATCCGTTTGAGTTCTGCAACTATAGACTGTTGTTTGACTATAGACTACTGTTCAGTATCATTTGTTGTAAACTTGGTGACCTATCTGTTTATATTTGGAATTCTCTCTAGAGTTGCCTAATTATTAAACGTTTGTTTAAAAAAAAATTGTGTTTGAATATTGTTTTGAAAAAAAAAATAAAAAAATGTATGTAGGAAAGCTTGGTGTAAACACAATACCTGAATTAGCTCTTCACGAGTGTTGAATTGGGAAACTATCACATTTTGACGATCGTACACTCTCGTTAAGGAAATATGCAATTTCCCATTGACTCGAACGTGAGCATCTTCGGGAAGAATCTGAAAGAAAAAAGAAAGTTCTAAATGAATTACGTGTAATAGATTGCATTAACATATAAACTCGTTTAGCTTATTATAAGTATTCTACAATTTTCTTTAGTACTTTTCCGTCATTATTCGTCTTACGCAAAATGCACTAAAGAAAATATCATTCTCTATTAGCTCTAGTGTACATGTGGTAATAGTAGTTATTACAATAAGGTTAAATGCAGCAATAAATAGATCGGCCACTTATCCTTATTTTTGTGTGGCGGTACCGCAACCACAGTTAATTTTACTGGAGTTATTATTATGGTGTTATAAAAGAATTCAAGGTGAAAAATTATGTGAACATTTACAATACGCATAAAAGTATCCTAAAGTATGTTTATAGTCAAAAACATGTTTTGTAATGAAATTTCGGGGTATTAAAAGACTAATCATTTTTATTTATGCTTTCCATCTCTTGTCTTCAGTTTTTATGTTATGTATTATATTTCTGTGACTACTACTACACTGTACAAATGTCTAAATGCTGAAGCTCGAATATTTGTATTTTTTAATTTCTCTTTAAAGAAAAATGTATGTCAGCGATTTCTTTCTTTGTATTTGACATCTTTAATGTTTATCTGTGCCCAATTATGCACTTCGTTTTACATTCTCTCCCACATTTCTACATTGCATATTAAACATATTATAAGTCCTTTGTCACTTTTGTTACGCATCGTTTTGGAGAGAGCTGTTGCTGGACTAGAGCAAAATGTAAATGACCCACAATCTCATTTCCTTGACTAAAATCAATTCAATCGTTATATATTTCTCCACGTGCAAGTTCACAATATATTCTCATCCAAGGACATTATTGCTTATGGCTGATACACACAAATCCAAATCAAATAGCATGACAATGATTATTGTATGTGCGTCGCAAATTTTACTTGGACAAAACAAAGAGGTTTATTGACCGTTTGTATCATATCATATATTTATCCATAAGCTTAGTCTTTTTCTTGACTACTGTCTGCACTAAATTACAAATTTGTACTCCTAAGATTTTTATGTATGTGCATACATTCATCAAATAAAACTTGTTTACGTCTTAAGTTATTTTAAATTTAAACCATGTTTTAGCTCAGCTCACCTTTTCTAGCCCATCTCTCAAGATCTTCTGAATGTTAAATGAAGGACTGAAAGGTCCCAAAGTCTTAGCACGGGCGAGGGTCGCAATGCGTAGTACATCTCTGGTGATTTGTCCTGAAATAAAAGAAAATGATTTATTTTACCATTGTTTAATAAACCCGCAAACATTTTTTGCTAGTTTTACTTATAAGCAAAAAGCGCATCAAAATATAAATATATTTATTTCTAAAATAATTTTGCACATATTTCATAAAGCCCATAAATATACGTCATTTTTATTTGTTGCTAAAATTTCCACATTTCCAAATAGCATACGCAATTGTTTTTGGACAGGATACGCATAAACCTAAACACTGGTTTGGAAATTATTTACAGGAATATGCATGGAAAATGTTGCGTTACATATTTTGTAAGTACATAAACAAACCAATTATTTCAAACAATAAAAAGTATGTTATCATTGTTAGTCTGGTACTAGTACTACGACGCAAAATGCCAGTCTCCGAAGCAGACGCAGACGGACAACGGATCCATAAAAACAGTTTTCCTGTGACGACGCAATGTATGCATGTGTATCTAGTTCTGTGAATAAATTAAATAACAAAAGGGGGTGTGTGTCTGGCTAATAGCTCAAGCTAGAATTTGATAGGACCACGGTATGGGCTGAGACCTGAGGCTTAAACACATGTCGGCATACAAACATACATTTTGTGCTACGTCATATTGTTCGTTAGCCCACAGAGCTCTGAAGTTAAATCACTCATTTTATTACCCTGTTGACTGTTATATTGCAGTCGTGCTTTTATCCATACTTTGGATACTTTAGCAAGGATTTGGTTATCTTCAAGCCCACACGTTACTCAGTATTTATGCCTGTTTGTAGGATATAGGTAGGTATATCTCATCATTATCAATAACTTTGTTCTTGATTCTAACTTGACTTGACACAGCAAGTTCAGTTCAGGAATGTGCTCCGTATCAAACATCACACCACCACAGCATCATCATCACAGATAATTGTTTTTGTTTATTGGACGGTCACTAGCATGTATAACATGTGCATATATATTGTGTATATGGATGTATATGTATTTATTTAATGTACATGTGCGTTTGCAAAGTAAGAAAGATAAAATGCGCAGTTATTTTACCTCCAGCTCACTTTGTCTTCGTCTCAAGGCCTTTTGACCCTAACCAGCAGTATCACTGACGACACAGTAATTTCAATTCATGCCGATTCCTTCAACCTATCACTTTCAAACCAACACAACACACACATAATATTGTTCATTCATGAATCATCTTACATTTTATCTTGTGTGTGTGTGCAGCTTAGTATGTAATGTAAAACATTCATCCAATAAAAAACAAATGTGCTACCTACCTTCCACGTCTTTACCCAACCCACTTTTTCAGGGTAATAGTAATAATACTAATCATGCAGATATGCAGTAAGTTTATGAATTTGTATCGTTTTTCTCCGTGACACAAACAGTCAATTAGCATTTTCGATTTGGCATATTTATTGTGGCAACGAAAGGTAAAATTAAGGAAAGTTTCAAATTATTTAAAATACTAAAAAACAAAATCTTAGTACCTTCGTTTATGTGAATGCGCACAGATAAACTGACGTGATGACTACGTGGAATTTTTAATTAAGCAAATGGCATTGAAAACAAAGTTTCACCAAACCGTTTTATTCCATCTTACTATTACAGAAGAAAGTAAAAAAAACAAGTATAAATATATGTGTTTGCATTACATTCAAACGATTAGGTTCAGGTTATCCATATGGAATTATGAATTAGTCACACCCGAAAACTTCTTCCAGTGACTGAACTGTTTTCTCAAAAATACATAATTATAGAAGAATGATCGCTCCCAAAGTGGAAATTTAATCTTAACTGTTTGCACCCAAAAAGTGATAAATTATTCCATTATTAATTTTGCAGCTCGTTATGCATAAATATATATGTATTTATGAAGTATGTGTACATAAATTCATTCTCTACGCCATACAGCATTGAAAATGAAAACACATACTATGGATACAATCTTGGAGGTATCAAAACATGTTTATAAGTTAATCGAATTGATAAAAATATATTTCGCATCAGGTACTTAGCATATTTGGCAAGCCCTGATAAAACCATGTGTCAAATATAATCCTCCATATCACTCCCTCCCTGTACCGTATCATTGAAAAGAGAAAAAAAATCAAGTTGGAAAATAAGCCTTCCTATTCATATATTATGTGGCTTTACTTTAGATAACCTCTCCACCTCACAGCTCTCATGCAAAATAAACTTTTGGAGATCTCAATCGCACATCTCCTCTACTTCCACAAATGCTAATTTATTATTGCTTTCAACCAATAGCTTGCCGATTTCAACAAACCAATTTTTAAACTGTACACATTTAAGTTGTGATTCTTAAAAACGAGACACCATGTCCAAAAATTGAGGGTATGTCGAAAGTTAACCCGGGAGGTTAATTAATAATTTTGTAATACTGTAGCCTGCCAACAGCGAATAAAGTAACAACAGTAGTTTCCATTGTTGAACTTCCTCGAAAATGGCACTTCATAGTATAGTCTTGTGTCAGCTTTTAAAGTTACATGTTAATGTGTTTATATTGGCAGGTTAAATAAGCTCTTTCAACACAAGGATAGCACGAATGACAAATTGGCATGGCATAGCTGATGTTGAATCAGGCTTGAATTTTATTTGAATGTTCTTGATGTTTTATATCATAATAATTTTCATATGATCGGCATTAATTATTATTATGCCTGAACATGTCAATAAACGATAAAATACTTATTCTACTGATTAACAACATGATATCTTGTTCGCGATTCATCTGGAAATTCAATGAACTTTCCTTGTTTGACATTTCGAGGTTCTACTTTGAAAAATATGTTATACACCAAAAATCGATCACTCGTGAAGAAACAGAGTACCAGGTTTTATTTTTGCCAATAATTATCATCTTCAAGTTATCGTTTATGTGCATTGATTTAACGATAAATGGTTTCCATTCATGTATAAATAGTAAACAAGTTAATCATTGCTTAAAAAGATATTCCAATTCATTGCAAACTCCGTACACAAGTGTTTCACAAGTTTTTGTACTATTTCCAGAGAAAAATACAAGACAACAAGCAGAGCTTACTTTAATGCCACACAGGTTACATTTTACCAAGAATAAAATGTTTGTGCTTGATTAATTCAGAAAAATTCATATTTTGGGCCTCACATCACGCTATGTTTTGTAAATTGTATTCACTTCCGTCTTCATTATACTACGTAATATGTTAAACATAATATGTAGGAATCATTTACATACAACACGCAAACATAATTTTTAGATACATTCAAGAAAAACTTACTTTTGCAAGCCTACTTATCACATAATTGTATGTACATTTTTTCCACAGGAAGGTACTCAACAGGTGCTTTTACTATGTAGGTTTGTGTAATTATAATGATAATAATGAACTTCATATTCAACTTTTGGTTTTTAGTATTGATTTTTTTGTTTTAGTGTTGACATTTGATGCCAGTAAACCTTCTATAGACGAAAGATCACGTAGGTCAACAAGGTTTTGCTCGAACGAAATGTGTGCATAAAATGTGCAACCATTTTTTATATGCAGCAAAGGAGACCAATCATCAAAACGGATTTCTTTTTACACGCAGCAGTCACAGTCACAAAAGATTCTCAAGGCATTCATGTCTTGATTTCAGTGTAGCATGACTTTGACGTTTGGCTCAGATTAGATCATTCAATAGAATCTGCAGCGGTTGATTAACATTACAGCAGAGATATTGAAGATCAAGAACAATCTATTTTGTTTGAGCACAACAACCTACTTACGGATAAAACGTGCGTAGTACAGTCATCCTCACTTGATATCGAAAAAATCAGATCATTAAAGCATTACAGTTATTAAATGAATTCTAGCGGTAGCAGCCTGTGTTTGAGGCGTTTTTTTAAAATAACGCTAGTATTGAGTTAAGGGATACACAACAACTTGAGTCATCATGTTGTTAGCACCTGATAAAAATAGAGAATGACTTAATGACAAATATGCTCGTTGATGCTAAAACAATGGCACAAAAAAGACAAGTTTGCAAAAACAAGATGTGATGTACATAAGACAAATAAATGGCTTAAGTCTGTCAAATTTATATGCATCTAGTGAGTTCCTTCCCTTGAAACGTTGTGCAACTGTATATGATAGACCCTACTATTTTAGAGATTTCTAGGCAGATGTAATAAATAAAATGTTACTACTAGCTAACTATGAGGATGCAATTAGACAACGTAACTTTTTAAAAGGTAATTGTCATATCAGATTTGGCACTTGAGTTTTCATTATTTACTTTTTTACAGCTATCCACCATCCACTACATGTACATTATGTGCTACGTTCGCTTAAATGCTCATTGATTATCTTGGGTCAATACACAAGACTTAAAACATAACAATTAATTATACGAAAACAATGGGATACTTACGTCGTTGTACTTGTAGGAGTAAAAATGATTTTATGCACCTGTTGAACATTCCATTTGCATGCCACGTTCATTTCACCTGACTCTGACGATATGATGAGTGATGATGGTATTGATGGTGATGTATGAGGGGGGGGGGCAATGGCATAGCTCTACATATAAATTTCCATTTCAAAATCGCTGATCTACGTAAATTCATGCGTACCCAGAGACAAAAACATCCACCACCAAGATGCTTACATTTTATTTATAATTAGCGGATGACATCAAGTTCATCATGCACATTTTTTTCGCAAAAATAAACTAACACTTCTATTGCATATGCATGTGTAATGGTTGGCATGCGACGAATATTCAACAAAAATTGTTGATATTCACAAAGCAGTGAGTGATTCCAAAACCTTCATCATTTATCACATTCAGTCGACTGTACCAATAATTACCATTAGCATGTAATGTTAAGAATACTCGAATTATGTACCTTGTAGTTCAGACGTTTGTTGGTCTTATCACTGATGATTGTACTTTAGTAGAGATGATATCATACGCAACACTATTATAATAATGAATTGTACTTTAAAAAGAACGGTCCGGGGTTCACCGCTTTTGTTACTTCACCATAAAGTGATCAGTCTCCATATACATGAACTTTGAATGTAGTGTCAAAGTAAAACTTAGAAAATCGTCAAAATTATTTTTTATTTCTCATCATGTCATCATTGTTTAAAACGTGAAACAAGAAACAGAATACAATTACTTTTAAATTGCACACATCCTCTCACGGAAACGGTCATACATTTGTTAGCAAGCCATGTAATTTTGCACTATTGCAGTAGTGATGACCCCGAATAACGAAAGCATAATGCGGTTTGATTTGAGATATGACTTTATCTGCTGTTATTTCGTTTCATAGTGCGGTGCTACAATTGATGTAATTGCAAAATAAAATCGGTAACAAAAAGTGGAATGTCGAACCGTGCAAGCAAATGAAGTGTACATAGAAGACATATATGACAGAGGATTCTCCATGAGCCATGGAGAATGCTGCAGTGTAGTAGTGCAAGGTGACTTTGAAAGTAGAGCTGTCGGACTACGAATATGCGCGAGAGAAAGAGAGGCGATTAGCTTTGTACGCTTTTGTCCAAGGACAAATCACGTCACCTCTATTCACCAGCTCAGTTTACCACTAACTATTGGATAACATTTCACTATTTTATTCATTACAGCTTAAAATGTATAATACTTTGAAAACCAAGAGTCAAATTTACTACAAGCTGTAATGTGAGATAATTGGTGGAAAAAAATGGAGAAAAAATCATTGTAATTTGGGCATCGTTTTATACCATCTTTTCCGATGTTAATGACGTATAGTTGCGAAATCATATTGTTTCAGCTTTTTTTATAGTCAATAATTTTCTTTGTTTTTGCATTTATCATTATCGCATTAAAGGAAAAATCATTCTGGACGTGGGTTTTTTTTAAAGACACATGCCACATCAATGGCCTTTCTTTTCTTTTAATATAAAATGAAAGAGGACAAAGGACTTTGATCTACTAAAAGATCAAATGGCCACGAGTATTTTGTAATTTCTTTAAAGAAACAAAGAAAATATCTCAGGTTGCGTCATATCTAGACTATTCACTGGGTATTTTGAGGTTTGCCAATTAAATGGTTGGAATTTTTTTCTCATTTGAATTTGACAGTTGATTTGATGATAGAAAGAAAACAAAGCAATTTCTTTCGGCATACTTCATACCAAATGTGCATCATATTATTACAGTATGTTGCAATGTGTTTTGCACAATGCAAGTTCACTGCCTGTCCAGCCAAGATTTCATCATTGCGGTGTGCGGTGTAGGTTGTAAATGTAAATATGAATTCATGGGGAATAAAGAGGAAAAAATGAGTCACGTCTTTGCATACATGTCAATCTAAAATTTAAGAAGTACAGTTTTACCTTCCTATTTATAATCATGCCGTGAAATTTTTACACGGAAATAGCGAAAATATTTTAGGTACACTAATTCTGATTAAGTTATTGTGCTGTTTTACACTTCAGTAGAAGTACACAATGTTAATAAGATGAAATTAGTACCGATAAACTTTACCTGCAAACTTGACGTTTAGATTCACAAATGTATTTTGTTTTAAGTTATGGCTAAGATTTACAAGGCGCCATAATACGGCACTTGAATGAAATCACTCAATCTGGTTTTATGATCGTTTTACAAGAAGTTTGCTGAATTGACAACACGTGCGGAAAAATCAATAACTTGACAATTTATGATTGCGGCCTATTCAGCTTCGAATAATGCATTACTTTCAAACATTGTGATCATGACCAATGATCATGATTCAAAATACTGGTACCATTGAATTCCCCACTTGAAACAACCTTTTCAAATGCTTGCATAAATGATAACAACTACAGAAGACCCGATTGATAAAATTATCTTCCGCCAAATACATAAGTACATTACTTGAAATACTTTCATGATTATTATGAAGACTACGCAGAAATAAATAGATACAGGGACATGAAATTTAAATAATCAATAATCATTCGCAAATATCAATAAAATAATTGTGCTGTGCAGCATTTTTAAAGGATTAAACAAATATGGGTAACTGACTACTGCAAAGATTTTTTCGCTGATGTTTAAAAAAAATCAGTGTACACTGTACACATTGTATATTGTATGCATACACACACAGTATATTGTTAGCAGTACTGTTTAAATATTAGGCGTAATTTATTCATGGTCATTATTAGAATTATTATGGTCCGAAAATAATTATACAGATGTTGCAATTTTGACGTTATTTTACGCTCAACAATAACAAAGCTGACCAGGAAAATCCCAGAAAAAGATGGAAAAATAATATGATTATTTTAATATTGTGATGTTTTTGCTTATAGCAGAATTTTTCTTATAAACATAATCTTGGTTTATAATAATGGTGTATTTGTAATAGCTTTCAATTGATAAAGGTTTGCCATGATAGTCATTTTTTATCATAAGCCGAAAACTGTACGAATTCTTGCGCCAATGAATGAAAATTCACTGGTTTATGTCTTGCAAATAAAGGGATGTTTATTCTATACTCATGCTCATATTTTGTGTATATTTTTTAAGTTCAATATAATAACAAAAAAGATGAAAAACTGGCGTCATCCCACACTGATCGTCTCATTACTTGTCCTAGTCATCGCCCAAGCTTCGTCATGCCATCATAAAAAAACTGGCTCTGACTGCATGCCTAAGAGCGACAAAAAAACATCGTACGATCCAACTTTACTACGTAGGTAGACATACCAGTTCCATTTATTTTTAAGCAGTTCATAATATTTTGTAGTGCGTTGATGTTTATAATCATTGACTTGCTTAAAATGTCATAGACTGTAGACATGCGTATAGTAAGTAAGAGTCTTCATCCTATCTCTGTATATGCCTGTACAGTTTAAGAACTAGTATTAAAAGGGCAGTGTAGGCTTTTCTTATAAAAAATGGTCAATGGTGGTGTGATGACAACATAAAGGAAATAAACATACATGACAAGATTATTGGGAACACATATTATCATCTCACATAAAACTTTGCAAATATTCAGTACATTTTATCAAGTCAACAAGTCATTTCACTCATTTCCTCTTAAAATGAATTACTTTTTCTTCTTTTTAGACTTGTTTGTCGCCGAAAATAGTAAATAAAGCCGTGTATAAGCATTATAAGTGAGAGATTTGTATGAAAAATGATTAGTCCACCATTAAACATTGTATGCATGTAAGTAAAAGTTAGTATATGCATTATCAGATATATGACTTACTGTGTGACCTTGTATAGCGATGAGGTAAATAAATGATTTTTCTAGCAAACCAAAGAGCAAGCCTTCCAAATATTTCATAAAAACCAAAAAAATCTAGAAAAAACGTAAATTTGTGTAAGGGTTTAAGTTTAAGAACGTTCAGGAAGTTTCAAGAACAATATCAAGGTGCAGTGACAGAGAGGTAAAAGTAGTACACGGAAATTTTCCATGCTAAACTGTACTAAATATCGTAAGTTCCAAAAATACTGATACCCAGTCACGTATAAAACGAAATATTAAAAGATTCAATTTTAAGTTTCAAGAGTACTCTTTAAATGGTGTAGATATGTAAGCGAAGCGGCAAAGAAAAGTAAAAGAAGGGTAACTTGTTCCTTTTTCCCATTTCTCTTCATTGTTGAAGTGGAAGTGGACAGACTCTCTTTTGACAATGGACAATAGGACTCTGGTCCTAGTCGCCCATCCAAAAATATTATGGATTACAAAAGAGTTTATGAAAATGTTCATGGATATTTCCACACGGAAATCCTACCAAACCAGGATCCTCTCCTTCTTATAAGGAAAATGGTATTCCAAAAATACCTGATTGATAACACTACTAACACTTGAGAAGAAGCCGTAAGCTAAAATGAGGCACACAAATACGTATATATAATTACATGCATAACATACTTATATGCTAAATGCAATGTACCATTGTTTCATATTAGCTACTCGTAAAGGGATAATTTCAAGGTGATTGGGTTGGGATGTAAAAATCATACATATTCTTTTATGCTTGAAAGGTTTTTACGGTTGTTAATTCCAAGCAGGTATTTTTTTTATATTTGTGGGTGGAAAAGACATTTAGTCGTAAAATGATTCTTTTTTATTTTAGTTTCCAAAATATAATACTTACTACAAACTATCCAAACCAATGCAATGTAAATTTTGAGCATCATGCATACAGTTTTTCAATATTTAGAAGCAATTAGCAATTTCGACCTTAATATTTACAATGTCATTTGGAACTTACCTAATGGGGCATCACATAGAAGACAGCACGCAGCGATGGCTCCTGCTGAGGCTCCAGAAGCTTTGTTGACGACAAGATGTGGGGCATACTTTTTAAGACATGCAGCAACTCCAACATGATAAATGCCAAGGAAGCCGCATCCCGCAAACGATAAGTTGAACTTGGTTTTATTCGTCATTACGATCCTTCGTGGAACCTTACGAACACCACTAGTTAATAAAATATATGTATGTATCGGAATTTGTTCTTTTAAAATATGACAAAGTTTTGCCTTGATCACAGCACACACACTCACAAACTGTTTTTTTAATTAATATCACTGTTAGTAAATCTCAAACTTTTCTTTGACTTACTTTAAAAACTTAAAAAACATGTCTTATTTTATAAATGTTGAAAAGGCCTGACAATCAGTCAATACGTTCCACTTCGTATGAATTGTTTAAAAGTCAGTTTTAGGAAAAATATCTTCGTATTTTAAAAGATATAATTTACAGTTGATTTATATTTCCACTAGACGATGATTATTTATTGCAGACTTTTCCTTGTTCTCCACAAAAAACAGTAAATCTGAATTTAAAAAACAAGAGAATTTTTTAATGATAAATGTATAATGGACTATTACTCATTGAGTTAATCAACGCTATTTTATGGCAAGAAGGCAAGAGATGAGTCTTGTTTGATGTTTGCAGATCGTACAGACAATCGCAACTGGACGCAAGCGTCAGTTGAGTCAGTCATAAAAAGCTTCTCTTGACGATCTCAAAAATGTTCACAGAGAGGCTGTTCACTGAAGCGCCACTGCATTGGTCGCTGAGACTTGCTAATTAAAATACGCTGCTAGCATTATTGGAACAGCTGATGACGATTACCAGTTGGAAAAGTAATCAAGTGGTTAAAATGACAGCTCCATCTCATTTCACAATATTTTTTAAGCCTGTTATGCAGTATATGTATATTTTATGTAATGTTATGTTACGAATCTCTTTGTTTTAATTTTAAACTATTAATTGCGACCAATGCATACATGTATGTTATACATCTTTGGATAATTTTAATAAGGACGCGGACGGAGTATAAAATATGTTGAAAATATGAAATAGACAAGTAGGCTCAAAAAAAACTGCAAAACTGTCTGAGTTTTGTTTTTATATAATTTCATTTTTTAATTTATGCTATGCCAATGTACTGCAGTGCAGTACAATGTACAACGAAACTGTGTAGCAAAAAATTGACAGATTCAGAATAATTATATGAATGTTATCTTTTCTCGTGTCGGTTAACCCTTCGCTCTCTATAGTTTTTTTTATACTTGCGTTTTACAACCAGTGCCAGGATGAGCGATTCATTTTGTTGTGTGATTTATTAGGGTGTTGAGAAAGAGAAAGACTGCGATATTGATATATATTCAGTATTGCGTTATGAATATTTTATGCATATTCGGCAATATAATTGAGAGAAACTGCAATCATCAGCTGCACGTTTGAATGGTTTTTTTAGGGTTAAGTTGCATACGTTCATATTAACTTTTGCTGGAACGCTGAAAATACATTTACTACATATTCAATTTAGTTGTTGAAATTAAATGTCAGAATGTCGCATTGCAGCAAATCTCTAGTCGATTTACTTTGATTGATTATCTATTATGGCTTGGAACATGTAACTTTGTAACTTGACTCTCGGTACAAAACTGCGACCACTGGGCTTTGGAGCGCACAAAGTAATCTGGCTGATAATAGCATTTCTCTTATCTTTCGCTACAATCATATCATTTTCTCTCTGTGAATGGATTGCGATTTGCTCTGATTTTCCCAAAGGAATTCAGAAAATAATATTTCTGCGTACACTTTCGATTAAATAATCCTGTAGACAATTTTACCATAATTTATGTACATAGATTTAATGTCTGCATTGCAATCTAAGTTTAAAAAGAATGTTTTGACGAATATTGACTACTAACAATGAAAAGGATTGCAACATTTAATCCGAGAAAACAAAAACAACTTAACTCACATAAATAAAGATGGCTATCTGAATGGTTTTTCCTGTTAACTTGCGATTATATGAAACTAAATTATTTATATCCTTTTGAAGCGCTACTATGCTACGAAAACTTGAATGGACGAGAAAGCTTTAAAGATGTCGCAATCCTTAATGAACCTCTGTATACATCATTCCATTTCTATTCCAAACTCGATAGCTTTTAATCGTAAATATTATCTTTGAATAGTTGTTTGTCCTTAAAAGCAGCTCTGCAATCGCAATGCTTTGAAAATGAATGAAAAATATACTGAATTGAATATCATTTAAGAGTCAAGTGCTGGGAAAATCCAAGCTAAGTGTACAATGTATTTTACTAAATCTTTGCTAAAGTCAAGTGAGGTAAGCGATCATTCACATGACATGGACACGTTTGAGAGAATTTGGTTCCAGGTAAATCGTTAGCTATTGTATCAATCGGTAATTTCAACTTGAAGCATGTAATGAATAATGAACATAACTAATTATAATATGGAACGGAATACAGAGAGCTCCAATCCAACTCAAGCCAGTCATAGATGAGAAAATGTGACATTCAACTTTCCTGATGTGTGATGTGTATCATCATCACCAGCACATCATCCCACGTCATCATCATTGCCCATCAAAATGACTAACAAACTAACAATATGACAATCATCTCTACTGTCGATTCTGTGCTCAGCCATTAGCGCTTACAGTTAGTATGCCAAACTACCTATACTATTGTGAATACTGAAAATGATGATGATACACTGGTATGAGCACAGGTATCCATCTTTAAAAACTTTATACCAGATTCTTAATTATACTTTAAACTTTCGATGATTTCATTTCAATCAGGTTTTTATCTGAAAAAGACAAATTGCACTTGCCAGCACTCAAATGCATTTAACTTGTTATGTAAATATTTAATAAAGTAGCGATAAAATTAAGACAAAGGTAAATTGAAACTTACACTTTCGAGGTGTCGTCGTCGTTGTCGTCTCAGAAAAAATATGTACAAGACAAGTTCCTTCCAAAGGAATTGTATTTACTGTTATCTCTTTTATTTACACTTTATGTGGGAAAACACTATAAAATTTGAAATTGTTCCGAAAATAGAAACAAGCAATAATACTTGCTTCAACACACAATTAAAAGTTTTGACATGCAAGTATAAAAAATTACTTTTATCACACTTCCAAACGAAAGTTCTTAAAAGGTTTTACACAAGTAAAAAAAGTTAATTCAAGACAAAGTAAACTGGAGCTGTTGGTGAAAAAGTTGATAAGCAATTTTCTCCGTATAAAATGAAAATTAAAAACTATTTTCTCACTTAACAGTTTATCGCAGTATTTTTTTATTCTTGCGATTTTACTTTAAAAGTTTTTATGTATATTTTATAATGTACTTTTTTCAATATACAATCTGTTGTATATAAGAATAAGTAATTATGATTAGAGAACACTTGAAAAAATTAATGTTCTTTAAAAGGCACTCAATTGCTGGTTATTCTGTAGCTACCAAAAGTATAACATGTAGAGTCTCAAAATGTACTACTGTCAAGCAATCAGAATCTCAGACTGAATACTGCATCTCTCTCCTCACATTGAATCATTAAAGATTTTACTTTTTTTGCCTTTTGCATTGTTGAGGTTGGTTGGCTAAGCTTTGTAGTATGAAAATGAATGCATATGTTATGTTATGCTTATAGAGAATGAATTGACTTTGACTAATAATGTGGCATTTTGTTAAAGTTAGTTAGGTTGAAGGCAACACTGTGCAGCCAACCATTATATTATAAATACACGTACGTACGAAAAACGAAAGAAATATATAAAATCAGGTATCCGCATCTCTGAGTTTAACGTGAATCACACACAAAAATTTTAGTTACTTTTTGTGATTTCCTCTCTATGCACATCACTTGCCTTGCCACTTTTGCCACTCTCAGTAATAATTGTTAAGTATGTGTATATTTTATGTACACAGGTAAGATGGAGATGCACACACACACGCGTGCATGTACTGTAAACCGCATACCTATAGAGAGAGATGCGATATAGGACTGTGCTATTTTATTGTACGTTCAATGTAACGAAATATATGCGATATATATTTCTGCTTGTTGCTCTTTCGTCTCTTTCCCTTTTGTACAAAACGAGAACAGTTAGCCCGTCTATCGTCGAGCTTAGCTAGATGTGTAGGCATTTACATCAACCAAACAATCGTAGC